>ML777949.1:1160475-1186263 GCA_009831015.1 Picea engelmannii
GTTGAGGTGGAATTGCTGCAAGTATGTGGACCACTTTTGATGGCGGTCATTCTGCAGTTTTCCCTGTGTCTGCATGAACTGCAGTGGCTTATGATCAGTGTGGATGACTGTCTCCTTCCCAAGAATGTAATGTCTCCACTGGCAGCATGCTTACACAATGGAGTACATTTCTTTGTCGTAAGTAGGGTACTTACAGACAGTATCTGATAGTGTCTCACTATGATAGGCCACGGGGTGGTTGTGCTGAGTGAGAACGATGCCCACAACATAGTCTGAAGCATCTGTATTGATCTCAAAGGGATGCTGCAGGTCTGGTAGTGAAAGTACTGGGGTTGAGCACAAGTGTTGCTTCAAATCATTGAACGATTGTTGTTGGGACCGGCCCCACGCAAATTTTGCCTTACCACCACCCCTGTTTATTTGGCTGAGGGCCCATGCAATATGGGAGAAACCTAACACGAACCTGCGGTAGAAATTAGCAAGTCCCAAGAAGCTCTGAAGCTCAGTGAGTGTTGTTGGGGCTGGCCAATCACGAATGACTTGGATCTTGGCTGGATCCACATGTACACCATGCTGATCAATGATGTAGCCCAGGTAATGGACCATGTCCATGCCGAAGGAGCATTTTTCCAGGTTTGCGTATAGCTTGTGCTGTCGTAGGGTGTGCAGAACCTGCTGAATATGCTGCAAGTGTTCGGCCCAAGTCTTGCTGTAAATTAGAATGTCATCCAGATACACCACTAAAAAAGTATTGGTGAATGGTTGCAGGATATCGTCCATCATCCTCATGAAAGTGGCTGGAGCATTTGTCAAACCAAAGGGCATGACCAACCATTCAAAAATTCCTTCCTTTGACTTGAAGGCGGTCTTCCATACATCTGTCTGTTCTATCGGGACCTGGTGGTAGCCAGACTTCAGATCAATCTTACTGAAGTATTTGGCCCCCGTGAGTTGATCAAGGAGGTCATCGATTCAGGGAATCGGGTACCGGTTTCTGACAGTGATTTTATTCAAAGCCCGGTAATCAATACATAGTCACTAGGTTCCATCTTTCTTCTGTACCAGCACGATTGGGCTCCCGCAAGGTGATGTGCTGGGGTGGATGTGCCCCTTGTGGAGAAGTTCTTGGATCTATCGCTTGATCTCCTCATTCTCTAACAAAGAGCGACGATAGACTGGCCCATTGGGCAACAATGCGTCAGGGGTCAGATTGATGGGGTTCTTGACCTGGCAGTGCAGAGGTACCCCTATAGGTGAGAAGAAGATATATGAGTGTTCTTCCATGACCTTATCTACTTGCTTCTGCTGTGTGGAGAGGTCGGTCGCAAAGAACCTAGATGTGGCTGTGATCTTTCGCTTCTTTTGAGAGAGAATCATGAAGAAGACAAACTTCCTTGTCTAAGAGATGACCTTCCTGCATTGCTTAGAAGAGATCAAGGAAATAACACTAGGTGGGACTACCTCAGGTATCCTGTACAATTTCCTGTTCAAAGTAATAATAACACTACGAGGCCTAGACTCATATACAACACGACGTTTCCATAAATAAGGTTGGCCCAAAAGAACATCACAAACTTCAAGAGGAGCAACATCACACAATACCTCATCTTTGAAGGGCTTGATGCCGTACAACAGTTGGCACTGTTGGCTGATGTGGAGATCACTTCCTTGGCGGAGCCATCCAATGGTGTAGGGTTGTAGGTGCGGTGTTGTTGGAAGGGCCAACCTCTTGATGACCTCTGCTGAGATGAGGTTCTTCTGGCTACTGCTATCAATGATGAAGTGCAGTGGGGTGCCTTTTACCCACATCTGTGAGTGGAAGAGGCGCTCTCCTTCTTCTGGCTCGTCTGGTTCACCAGGCTAGAGCTTGGTGGTAGCAACAGTGGCACTGGGTTCTGCGTCAATGATCCGTCTTCCCTATTCTAGTTATGTCTCAGAGTCATAGTCTGCATCTGATTCAGAGGCTTTCACTTTGGCCACCAGTGACTTCTTTAAGCGACAGTCAACAGTGTTATGCCAAGGGCTCTTATGGAAGTCGCACCACTTCCCGGTATCTTTCTTTGTCTTTCTAGTGTCCTTCTTTGCTTGCGGCTTGTACTGGTTGTCTTGATACTATCCATCTTTGCTCTGTCCTTTGTTCGGTGGGTTGGGGCCACCCTTTCCTGGTTTTTTTTGTGAGGGGTTCCCAGGCCCAAATTGTCGCATCTTTTGTTTGAGCTTTTGCTCGATTTTGATGGCATATCGGTAGGCCGCGCCCAAGGATGGGATGTCCATAAATTCCATTTTGGTCTGGATGTATCTATGCAAAGCATCACGATACTTGAGCACCATATTTCACTTCGAATATTTGATACCCAACTTGGTGCACAAGGTATGGAGGATATTTGTGAAATCTGGCATTGCTTGGTCTCTTTCTTGCCGCAGTGTGGTCCATTTGGTATACAGGTCGTCATAACTTCTGACAAGGTAGTATTGTTCCTTAATAGCATCCCTGAAGGATTCCCAGGTGGACGTGACTGAAAATAATGAGGTTTCCTCCATTTCCTTTTGCTCATAGAAATTTTCCCACCAATCTTTGACATGGGGAACGACTTTGAGGAGCGCAAAAGTAATCTTTTCTCTATTCGAAAATTTATGAACAGAAAAATACCCTTCTACTAGATTCAACCACTTGTCTACAACATCTACATCTATCTGACCTTCAAATATAGGAATATCAAAGTTTATTTGTACCTTGAAGGGGGCAGAACCTTCGTTCGAAGAAGATGCGTCGCCTGTTGGTAGTCGCCGAAGGATTTGTGAAAAACTGTCCATCATCTCGTTCCTCTGTTGCGTGAGAGCTTCCTCAACCAATAGTTTGAAAGGATCTCCTGTCCCATCATATTTATTTTCTCCTGCCATGGGAGGTCGCTTGGGCGTGCAAGAGTTTCTGTCCTCAAGAGAAACAAGCTCGAGACCCAACTCTTTGTACTCCGACCTCGTTGGGGACATGCATTAAGACGACAAGGAGCAGATCGCTCTGATACCACTGATCCAGATTTTATGAGCAAAACAAAATGAATACAGATTATTAATAGGTTCTTAACACAAAATAACAGAGATACAGTAAAACTGGTTTTCTATTCAATAACGAAATAAGCTGAAACTGAAAAATGCAGCGGAAACAAGCTTGCTGGAATGGTGGCGGCTTATCTCTGAGAAGAGATGTGACGACGACGCGCATTCGAAAGAAGAAGGTTACAATGAGGCTCTGAAGGCCTTTTTACAATAAGCAAGAATGCCAAAAACCTTAGACATCCAAAAACCTAACCCTAGGAGATGAAGCGCCAAAATTCATGTGGGCGCCGTTTGGGTAAGCTAGTACATCAACTTCCCGGGGTCGTAACTTTTGCATACGATCTCTGTTTTAGGCGTGTGATAGCCCGTTGGAAAGGTATCGTAGAGGAGATTCATTTTGGGGGCTCAATCATGCCTTTAGTTATCATTGAGGAGCTTGATACCGAAAAAACTTCATTTAGGCCTTCAAAATGACCCCGGAAGTAAAAACTGCTAAGAATAGTAAATTGCCAAAAATGTCAGAAAACTGTTTTGAGCCAGTTGGAAAAGGTGGGTGGCCACCGATATCCATTTCGATCATTTGTATGCGCTTATGCAATCGTCAATCGATTCCTCCTTGCGTAATTTTTAATATAATTATTAATTTTGCGCTCCCACCATTTGCGTATGTCTTCCAAAGTTAACATCTATGTGTCTTTTACTTTATGCATGCCTAAGTTCAAAACTACTGACAAAAAAAGCAATGTTGTAATATGAGGGAAAGTACGAGTAGTTACTGGTAGATCCTTACCCAAAGCAACATGTATTATGACATCATATACATATACAAGCACACATAGGGACACATGAAAGCATACATAAGTAGTGAGAGAACCATCAATGCATTTATTATGTTGGTAAACAACCTCTCTCTCTCCCTCCCTCTCTCTGTTACATAACCACACATACACACACACACCCAAAAAAAAAAAAAAAGAGTCATTAAGTTACACGTCGGTTACATTTCTTAACTACCTGTCGGTCGATTCCAACCGTTCAATCAACTTCCCTATCCAACTTCTGTAGTCGACTTGGTTGGTCGACTGATGGGTCTAGTCAATAGAGCTGACTAGTCCCGACAACAATGTGTGATGATGCAATGTTTATGTGTTTGATGCATTGTTGATTTGTGTCACTTATGTACATGAATGGACCACTAATGTCAACACATTGTTTATGTGTATGAGTATGTCACTTATGTGTGTTGGTGCATATCTTATATGTATTAGTATGCTGCTTATGTGTGTTAATGTGTCACTTATGTTATATGTATAAGTTATGTGCGTGAATGTGTTTCTTATGTTAGGTGTGTTGTTTGTGTGTGTGAGTGCATTACTTGCGTGTGTAACTTATGTCACTTAGGTGACATTCTCCATTTCACACAATGTTGATTATGGAAAATGCCTTTTCTACTTTCTACATGTGAGGTCCTATGTGTTTCATTCCATTACCAACCATCTTGAAATGGGGTCCTAGTTTTAACTTTTGATGTTAAAAATTTAATTTAACATTGGTATATACCTTATAATTTATATTTTACTTATATTAACTTTAAGAATTTAATTTTGAAATAGATAATTATCTCAAGGGGTTATCTTAAGTGGTTATCAAAATATTGATGGGTATTTGGCCAGTTTCGTGCTAACAAGTGCCCAATTTGAGTATCATTGGGTAAAGTGCACTAGTATATGTTGACGAGTTTACTAGGGATGCCATCCACGAATGCGGGGAAATATCCCTTGGGTTTACCCATGGAGTTTTATAGGAAAAACATATTTATGAGCATATACATCATGATATATGTTATAATTATCTACCACTTATGAATTGCAAAAGTAAGATAATTGGTAAATCAATTGGCTAGTAACTAATAACTCATATGTTTAAATTGTGGTACACTAATACAATGAAAGCACGATGCATGACATTGAAAATAGAATGCATGACCTTGGAATGGGATACACAACCTTTGAAATGTGACACATGATATTTTAGTTGCAAACTTTTTGTGTCCATTTTACACCTTTTCTGCACCCCTTTGATGTCCTCTTCGTAAACTCCTTGAATCTTCTTTCCTTGCATTTACTTTGTGTCCTATTTTTGTTATCTTCACATCCATTTTGTATCGTAATGGAGATATCTTCACATCCATTTTGTATCGTAATGGAGATTCCAACTATATGTAAAAATAATGAAAATTAGATACAAAATAGAAAAACATAATACACGATTGACACAAACTCTATGCAAAAGACACTAAAATAACACGAAAAGGGACACCACCTATAGAATCCTTTTTTTCGGTATCCTTACCACTAACAAAAAAAAAGAGAAAAATATGCAAAAACGAACTATCCATGCATGTATCATAGTAATGCTTGTTGCAATTAGAGGACTTGTCTTTCTTGATATGTTTAATATTTTACCTCCATTGAATAACAAAAGTTCCTGTCATGGTTGACCTTAGAGGTAACTTAAAATATTATATTAAAAACATATAAAAATATGGGCATGTTTCACTATAGTTATGAATAATTCCATGTGAAAATCAAGGTCACAAACGTATCCATTATCAAGGTATTAACAATAATGTGGAAGTTGTAATGACAAATTAAAAAAATGGATGCAACACCTTCTCATATACCTCCAATTTGAGACTTCTTAAAACTAATGATATCGAATTACCACTTGACATGGAAAGCATAGTTCATATATTTCACCAAACATGTGGCATGCATCCTTTTTTGTTGTCACATGATTTACATTAAGGCGAAAACATCCTAATGCTAGAGGAGGTTGCATCTCGTTAAAAATGGATGAGTGCAAATGTCTTTCCTACAGATGGCCCTACCTACAACGTACCTTATGGATATGAATTTAAAGAATAACCCTTTTCTCATTCTACGCATTATAGATGGAAATGATTTGGTGTAGCTTGTTAACTTAGTACTTCCATGAATACATTAGTTTGGAGTTTAAATCTTGTCCCTCATTATTGTATTGGTTTTTATGATCATAAAGTTGGTGTTTTTATTCTAGTGGAAAAAAGTTGACATGTATTTCTTTTGTAATTATACCTTGAAAATTAGTTTGTAGGCCGACAGGTTGGTTGCACTATCTAATCTTGGTAACCTACCTAATGATTTTTTTTAAATAGTTGAAGGTTTGTTGTAGTATTTTTTAAGTTACTATATTACATATTTTAGAATTGTAATACAACAAAAAGTGTTTTTATAGTTATTTCATTAACACTTTAAAATTTTTGAATTATATTACATCAAAAAGTTTTGAGGTTAAATATTTTCCCTCATTATTGTAGTGGTTTTATCATAAAGTGGATATGTACTTTCTTTTATAATTATGTCTTGAAAATTAATTTATAGCCTAGTTTATAGGCCAAAAGGTTGATTACACTATCCAATTTTGATAATTTTTTTATTTTTTTTTAATAGTTGGAGGTTTGTTGTTATATTTTTTGAGTTATTATATAGCATTTCTTAAATTATATTACACCAAAAAGTGTTTATAGATATTTTATCAACACTTTTAGTTTAGAATTATATTGTTTTTGAGTTACTATATAGCATTTCTTAAATTATATTACACCAAAAAGTGTTTATAGATATTTTATCAAACACTTTTAGTTTAGGATCATATTGTTTTTGTTTTTAGATTTTGTTATTCATATAACAAAGGGTTTAATTGATCTTATAAGTAATTTGACTTAAAGTTATGGTTGTTGGAAATATCGTTGTTATTGATGTCAATGACAAGAGGAGAGTACAAATGTCCAAGATAAAGATTTATAGATCTAATAGAATCACTATCTATAGCGACACCACTAACCAAATCGACATTCAAACTTGTGTCTTAGCAAGTATATGTTAGTAACCTCAGTGACTGGTTGACCGATTATCAAGATCAGAGCATAGATAAAATCATGGGGATGCGGAAAATTATGGATCGTTGATCGAAAATGATCGACCATAATGGAGAGACAAGATGTGAAGAGTTTAGCGTTGAAGAAGTTTTGGTGCCCCGATGGTTGGGACACAAAGATTAACAATGAGAATCTCTAGGGAGTTCTGATCGTCAGATAAGATCGAGAATTGAGGATCTGTTGACAAGTGTAAACATTTGTAATCGGATCGACATAAACACACAAGAGCGCACCTTTGAAAGGAACTAATGGGTCGGTGTCTCGGTGGTCGAGACACATAGTGTAGACGAGTTTGCAAAGGAGCGGTGATCTGGTAGTCCGATTAAACATTGATTCCAATGAGGAATTCGGAATTGGAGCGTGGTTAAATCTTGATCGTTGATAATCATAGATCAATGAATAAGAGTAAAGTATCAAAAAATTCAAGTATCGCTTAGTATATGTAACGTCCCCAACAACCCAGGATGGTCCACGCCACACAATCTCAACTTCTATCGCTTTGATACCATAATGTAACATCCATGTTACTTATCAAACTGCTTTGATACCATAATGTAACATCCCCATTACCAAACTTCTCTGATACCATAATGTAACGTCACCATTACCAAACTGCTTTGATACGAACTTAAAATGTTACCCAACTTACCATTGAGCAACACTACTCCAAAATCTAGTGCGCAGATTTTGCTTTATAACATTGGTATATGCAGGAATACTTGAAGTAATGTGCTCAACCCCAAGTTGAGTCGTGGCACACTAACTTTACTCTTTTTACACAACTTAAAAACAATGGAAGTAACACAATGAAACTGTGCGGCCAAGCATACTGAGCACACTGCTTTACTGCGCATGTATTCCATACTGAATATGAGATCACTACTATGAGTGCAACCACTCTTGTGTAACACACCAATTCTGTCCTCCTTATGCACACATACTGCTTTCCTTTGCGCACAAGCAAATCCAGCCTCTAGTGCACATAGAGTATTCTCTACGCGCATGACCATTCTAACCTTGTCTAAGACTCATAACCAAAACCATAAGGTTAAGATAACATGAAAACTAATAAAAACTGTCATACTCATGCACAGCTACAAATACTGACTATCAACACCACACATACATATGCAAACAACATAATACAAAATAACAACAATTACTTATATGCAAAAAAATACAAGAATTAAACCCATATTAAACACAAATAATTAAGCACACATTAAATGATACAAGCACATAAAGACACTTATCTTTTATGAAAAGTCACCAAGTGTGCATAGAACTCATACGTTCCTCCCAACCATAGACTCGGTTGCTCTTATAATTTCAACAATAGGTCACCCCCGAGCTGGGGCTTAACTCCAACAAGGAAAAGGGTTCCTAATTCTAGGCTAAGGTATGATAATCAACAAAATTGTTCACTCCAAGGTGCCCGCTGCTACAACTAGTCTACAATATCTCTTTCCCCACACACCTGTTACACCCAAGGAAGTGTACCCCTTCTCTGTTCAACAGTCCCTCAACTTCCCCACTTCCCTTCTAGAGTTCCAGCAACAGGCTGGATAGGAAGTCTCATAGCCCTACAACTAATGCCCTGTAACACACCCGAGCCCTAAAGTACCTTTTTAAGCGACGGGGCATCAAAATTTTGTTTTTCTCAATCACCTCAAATTTTCTTCCCGATACCTCTATCACCTTTTGCTCGACAAGAGCTTCCCAACGACTACTACCATGCTCAAATCTGAGTTTTGGATTGCAAGTTATGGCCCTTCAAGTTTCTTTAAGCCTTCATTAATTGGAGTCCCTTACAACCACGTGGATCCCTGTGTCCTGACACTACACATCATCATATTATACGAAGACTCTTCCAACCAGGAGTTAACATTTGCTAGCTCCTATAGGTCTACTAGGTTAATTAACTATTAACACAACAAAATCCCACTCTTTAATGAAATCTCCAAGGCACTTGGATTCATTAGTATTAATTAGCGCTTAAGTCTTTGGACTTCGAGAAAATTTCTCCTCATGTGCTCATGAACCCAAATCTCTCGAATGCCGTAGTGCTAGAGAGGGTCCCTTTTCTTTTAATTAATTATATTTAAATTATTTGAAAACCTGCAGGAGCAGAAAAGTAAATCTGGGCTTTCGACCCGTTTCGACTCATCCAATCACACCACTCCAAACTTTCAGAGTTATAAATTCCTAGAATCCTGAAGGGTCCACACTTATACGTGGCGGTGCGTTAAACACAGAGGCAGGGATAGGTGGGTCCCGACCTTCGGCCAAATTAACCCCAACGTCCCAAGTTCCCTGAAGTCTCGAACTCTCGGTGGTTCCGGGTACTCCACCAACTTTTAGGCCAAGCGAGCATGGTCCAGGGGAATGAAACGCGACAAGGGTAGAGATGACATGTGACCCCATCAATGGGTGACACATGTCACATTCTAATGGGAACATAGGGTCTGTAAAAAGCACGAATCAAGGTAACACGTGGCATGTCGAACATGGATCCACGTCACCTTGGGTGACGTCATCATGCCACATCACTCCAGACCGAAAACCTTCCAATACCCCTTATATCCCATGGTCCAGATGTGTCTATGTAGGTTCATAGATATACGGTGTCCATTGCTTCAAAATTTTGATGTTTGGGGGATCTGCTGTGTAATTTACACTTTACTCCCAAAGTGATCAACTTTGGGCTGACCACGGTCTAGATCCAATGGTCAGGAGGGATCCCAATGCACCCTCGGATCGAAGGTCCTTGTTGCTTCACGAATTCAATGTTCGATGGTTTCCACTGTGTGATTTCATTTTTACTCTCGGAGTGGTCAGCGTCGAGCTGACCACGACGTAGATCCAACGGTCAAGGAAGATCCTGAAGCATCCCTGGATCTACGGTCCTTGTTACTTCATGAGTTCAAAATTTGGGGGTTCCTTCTCCTTAACACTCCTTTTCATCCGAAGTGGTCAACGTCAGACTGACCACGATGTAGATCCAACGGTTAGGGAAGATCCCGAATGTCCTCGGATATATGGTTCTTGTCCCTTCGCGACCAGGAAGTGGATCAAGGTTTAACAATGGGAGAGATACCTTGGTCATGGTTAAGGAAACCACCAAATGTCGGTCAAACTCGCTGGTAACCGCACCAACAGGTTGCCTTTGGTTGGTTTCGAAGGTTGTAAAGTCATAACATCCCAGAGCTCCAAACTCCTAGAGTTTTGAAGCCAAAATAACTTAGCTCCTTTTGGATCTAGAGAAGGGTTCTGAGATGGAAATTTTTCAAGCTCCAGAGGCTACACTCATAGTTCCTAGCCAAGATTTTGTCAAAGCCGTGAGCATGAGCTCGTGGTCTCTTGGACGACTGGTTTGAAGGAAGCACCTTCCATTCACAGAACTTAAGTTCTAAAACATGGAAAGGTATTCTTTACCAGTAAAAGAACCGTAAACTTATTCCTAACTTCATTTGAAGACCCATGTATACTGGTTCACCTGCTTCTAAGCGGAGGAAACCAAAAACCATTCAAAGGTAGGGGTTCATAGAAAATCCATAAGCATTTCTATTATTAATCATAAAATGCAAAGTTTAAATCTTAGACACAAACATTCAACCATCATTTCAATTCTAGTACACAAGGTATGATAATACTTATCAAGGAACCAAATAGTGAAGCAACTTCTAAGAGGGGTGCCTGTTTCCAGCCAACCGTAAGCACAACCACTCCTAGTTGGATTTAGCGCTGGCCACCCCCTAGATAGATGCTCTGAGATAGACTCTTCCTTATTGTTCAACGACAGTCAGGGATGGAGGCCACTCTCCTCCTCCCACAGGAACTTGGAAAGAGAGTTTTCTCTTCACCAAGCAAGGGGGCCTGGAACGAGTGCTTACTAAATCACTTGTCTTCTCTGCAACCTTGTTTATGTACTTGGAATGAAAATGATACAACCAACTTCTTGCGCCCAGAACGAGCTTGTTTTTCAGTTCTCTTCTGAACCAGAGAGCTACATGCGGTCTTCTCTCTCTGGAAGAAATGGTCTCTCGAATCATCTTCTTCACCAATCCCCTCTGCCCAAAAATTTCCTTCTTTTCTTTCCTTCCTCATCAAGATTGCATGGGTCTGAATCCCCAGTTCGTGGTCAGATTAGGAAGTATTTTAGATGGGTACTCTTCCCATCTCCTCATTAACTCTTGAGGAGGACTTCCCAACTACCAACTTGACTGGTAACTTATTTCTGGGTCAGAGGACTGTTCTGGGTCTAACTAATTTAAATCCATTAAGGTACTGGTCTGGTGGGGGTTATCTCAACCATTGCTAGTTCCCCTCACCATCTATCTCATGCATCATGATCTACCTTGGAAAACCCCTTCAACATTTATGCAACACTATCCATTTTATTTAATAACATAAATACATACATTAACTTTTTATAACAAAAAGATTCATCAATTCCAACATCCACACATATTCAATCTTCCCATAGTCTTTTGGAAAGTTATAGTTATATTTACAAGTTGGGGGAAATGGGGGTGTTACAATCCCCTCCCCCTTAAAGGAACACCATCCTCGATATTCTACTTGCCGATGTGCTCTGTATGTACATAAGTAAAAAAAAATGGGTATGCTTGTTTCATGGCATCCTGCATTTCCCATGTAGCTTCATCTGGACCAAAGGGTTTCCGCTGCACCTTGACCTGTGCAATGGTTCTATTCCTGAATGGGATTTCCTTCCTATACATTATGCATTATGGTTCTCGTAGGAATTCTCCCTCTGGTTCCACATGAATCACATACCAATCAATTATATGATTAGAATCATGTACATATTTATTCAGTAACGAAACATGGAAAACATTATTTCCTTCACTGTGGGAGGAAGTGTGTAACATCCTCCTCGTTACGACGACCCAACTCTAGTAACTAGTGCAAATTTTTTTTTTTTTTTTTTTTTACTTTTTTTTTTTTGGGTGTGTTTAAAAAAGCGTGTGCAAGAAACAAAAATGCATTCGACTCTGCGCCTTCACCCGATGACGAATAAGACACAACCATGATGAACATAACAAGACTACAAGGACGCGCGACAAGTAACTGCATGCATAAATGATGATCACACGACGATAAGTAGAACTGACTACCCGCCTGTCCTACCCTGCAAAGGTTAGGACCTCCAAGACACATAAGCAACGATCAAGCCCAGTTTCCCATCAATTTTAACCATTTAAGGTCTCAGGGCTGGCGACTGTTCTGAGGAAACTGGAGGTGTCTACATCCCGCCCCACACAAGCATACCATGCAATGGACTTACCACAATCAAGCACAACCATACGTAAATGAGCATCCCCGTCCTCTACGGAAGGTGCAAGGCAAAGGACTCAGATAACGACCAACCAAAATAAGACAAGGTATTGTATACGAATCGACGGTGATTGATTTCAGACCAATTACTCCATTTAAACTTCATTACCCACGAGTACCTTTAGCATAAGGTAAATCCAATTAATCTCAATCCCCCATTTGTTAAGTCAGAAAATCTCAATTTTACTTAGTTCAAGGACATTACAATGGTATGTTGTCGCTTACAGTGGAAATGATAATAGCGTCACCATGAAATGATGCCCATAATACCTTTATATCACAATGGCTTGCAATAATCACAATCATCTTGCCTTACTTAATCATTACACCACTTTATCTTAACGTTACATTACCATGCATTACCTTACATTAACACTCCATTTCACTTCAATACATCCTAGTACATTACATTAGCACTTCACTTAAAATTTCATTATATTGCGATTCATGCGCTTCCATCAAATTACCTTTCCATAACATAACAATTCAGATAGAATAATAGTGACATTACTTTTATATGATTTCTAACACTAACTTTACCCTCAACAATATAGGGAAAAACATTACTCTTACTATTCAAAAATAATAATTACCATGACGGTACCCTTCCCTTAACAATGTAGATTACTGTTACAACGCATTTAAGATAGGATAACAACAATCAAATTTAAAATAAAGTATATAAAAACAATCAAATTTATGAAGATGAAAGCGATTATTAATCATGGACCAATCAATATTATGTATTAATTTAAGCTAGGATAAAACAATTGAAAAGAACATTTCAATGAGACGTTTATAATAACCTACCTCCTTAAATATAAGTCACGTTAATAGGATGCATTTTAAGAGAAACAATCTTGTGTCATTCCAATAAGTAATCAGATTTTACATTTTTAAATCTTAACTACTACCCTTTTTGGTTTATTATTTCACCCTTTATTTATTGATAATAAAAATTTAACTTTATTCTACCGCTGTAAAGATTTTTGACAACAATTTCTTAATAACTTATGATCGAAGGCATGTCGTATTAAATTCGTCTTAAGGGACTGAGAATTAATTAATATAAATTTCATTCACAGGCTAGGGAAGGACGGTCGGGAAATTCAATTTAGGTTATAATATATGTATTTTTTTTTTCATTTAAACAAAAACCACAAGGGCGGTTGTTTGGTTTTCCCAGAAAGTAGGTACGCAGGTCGAACCGAGGTCTGTCAATGAGCTCAAACGCCTGGAGCATTGAAAGAATCGTGAGGACAGGTTTTAAAATTTCAGAAAAATTTAGAAGGACGTGGCCAACCTTCGCTGCCCAGAGGACGCAGTAGTGGGTTTCCCGGGCCTACCCAAAGTACCACTTGCTGTTACCCAACCAGCGCTACGGATCTATCGAATCACTGAGCCACCGAAATATCTGTCACCGCATTCATCTACGAGAGGATCTGTATTGTATTGATGAGTACCCAATCTACGAAAAGTGATCTCGAGAGACGAAGGAAGTGGGTGTGCCTCGATACGCTGAGCTGTGCCTCGATATGTGTATTACAGATTAGCACCAGTTTTTGAGGACATTCAAGTAAAATAACATGTCTCTGCATTTATGACCCTACTGTTATGATCCGCAACCATCCAGGTGATAACGCAATTTGAGAAATGTTTTTAATTAATTAAAAATAATTCTAAAAATCCTTTTTCAATGTCCTTCCCCTCACATCCTTAATAAACATACGTCGTAATCTCGGAAATAATAAATTCTAATATTCAAATGTTCAGATTTAACCTAAAATAACAGTGTCCGGTATTATAAATTAGAATAGTCGAATAGCGACAAGCCTGCATGTAAGATTTTCGTCGGTGACACTGTCCTTATCTTAAAATTTTCAGCAATGATTTGACTATTTGAGATTATTCTTTTTCACCTGTTTCTAAATCGATATGGTTTGTCCATGAGCCTCTTCTTAACAATAGAATTTGTTTGGTTGGGAAGAATCGAGAATGGCAGAACGTTTCAAAGAAGTGGTAAATAATCTCATATGGCAGAATTGTTTTTTTTTTTAAAGTTTTATATGGCTTAAACTTCTTTGGCGGCAGGCAATAATAGACACATATTAAAATTCTTAGACGGCATGGAATAATAAACAAACAATAAGTTATTGGGCACAAATTGAGAAATGTTTTTGATTAAATAAAAATAATTCTAAAAATCCTTTTTCAATGTCCTTCCATCCGAAAACCTCTCACAGATTAATATGGTTAGGTTTAGAGGCGTGGGAACCCAGATGAAACCGACGTAGATAAACCTCGAAGCCCAAGACAAAAGGGGATATAAACCTGAGGCGAATTGACAGTATGGTTAATGATATAAACAACTAACTGGGATATAAACCTGAGACGAATTGACATTCTGGTTAATGAGAAAAATAGCGAATTCAACTTCTGTCGTGGCCTCGTCAATAATGGGTTCAAGTTATCGACGGATAGGAACAAAGAAATAATTTAAATAATTTTAAAAATATTAAAATTCCAGACATAAGGTTACCCTTTGCAAAATCACGAAATCTATGGTCAACATTTGCACTAATAGGTGGTCAGCGACCATATCAATCGCTAAATACCATATCAATCGCTAAAGTAATTCAAGATTCAAGAAAATAGGGTGGTTGCCTAGGAAGTAATGCCTCCAGATTTTTAAGGTATGTACTATGGCAACCAATTCTAGATCACGGGTCACCTAATTGATTTCATGCTCATTCAATTTTCTGGATTCATAGCAAATCACTATCCTTCTTTCATAAGGACTCCTTCGAGCCCTTCCTTGCATGCATCTGTACACACAAGGAAGTCCTTATTTGGGTCTGCAATATTCAACACATGTGCATTAGTTAGGAGGTATTTCAGTTGTTGGAATCTCCCTTCACATTCTGGTGTCCAAATGAATTTAACTCCCTTTTTCTGAAGGGAGGTGATTGGGCAACTGATCTTGGAGAATCCCTTTATGAAACTTCTATAGTATCCCCCTAGGCCCATAAAGGATTTGATGTCAGATACATCCTTTGGGGTAGGCCAATCCATAATGGATTTGATTTTGTCAGGATCAACTGCCACTCCTTTTTCAGAACTAACATGGCCTAAGTAATGGACTTGTTTTTGGAAAAAGTCACACTTACTAAATTTAACATAGAGATGATGTTCTCTTAGCACTTGAAGCACTAACTTGAGATGTTATTCATGTTCTTCCCTACTCTTAGAATAAATTAGTATATCATCAATGAAAACCAACACAAATCTATCCAAGAACTTACTGAGTACATTATTCTTTAAGCACATAAAGTGGCTGGTGCATTGGTAAGCCCAAATGGCACCACCACAAATTCATAGTGCCCATATCTTGTCCTAAAGGATGTCTTGTGGATGTCTTCATCCTTAATTCAGACTTGATGGTATCCAGACCTCAAGTCAATCTTGGAGAAAATTGTAGCACCCATTAAATGGTCAAACAAGTCATTGATCCTTTGCAAGGGATACTTATTCTTAATGCTCATCTTATTGAATTGTCTATAGTCTATGCACAACCTGAGTGTTCCATCCTTATTTTTCACAAACAAGGCTGGTGCTCCCCATGGGGACACACTAGGCCGAATGTTTCCTTTGTCCAACATCTCCTTTAGCTATAGTTTGAGATCAACTAGCTCTGGTGTACTCATTCTATAGGGTGTTCTAGATACTTGAACTGCTCTTGGTACAAGTTCTATTGAAAAGTCAATATCTTTTTCTTGGAGGTAGACCTGGTACCTCTTCTGGAAACACATATTTATACTCTCTTAATATGAGATGGTCCTCTAGGATTGGTTTATTGTTCTAAAAAAAATTAAACACTTGTATTTCATACAAAGGACGCCCTATTTTGCAATACTTCTTCACTTGAAGGGTTGATATTTGTCTCATTGAGACTAACATTTGAATCCCTTGTAGGGTTATGTTTCTCCCTTCTTCATCTTCATACTCCAAAGTTTTATTGTAACAATCCAACTTGGTTTTATGGGAAGCCAACCAGTCCATGCCAATCATAAGGTCATAGGATCCTAAAGGGAACATGTTTAGGGTTTCTCGGGTGGGTAATCCATTCATAATGAATTGGCATGCTGGTATGACCTCTGTTAACTTTATTTTGGTTCGAGTGGCTAGTTGTACCAGCCATGATTTAACATGTTTTACTTGTTGCAATTTACATTTCTCAACAGTTTGAGGGGAAACATAACTCAGATTATAACCAGGGTCAATTAAGATGGAAATTAGATGGTTGGTAATCATACCTTCCATCTCCACCACTGAAGCTTGGTGGTAAGCTTGTCTATTATCCAAGGCTACATAGATTTGTGGCATGTTACTAGCCACATCATTGACTATGGTAGCCTCCTGGATGTTGTATACCCTCCTATTGTTCTGTTGCCTATGTTGACAATCTCTCAACATATGTTATTCTCCATAACCCCAACATTTCAAGGTTTCTCTCTTTGTGTTATCAATCTTAACCGAGGCTGCTCCAAAGGGTTTATTTCCACTTTGAGATGGGAAATTTTGCTGATATACACTTTTAGTAGGGAGGATCACCTTATAACTTTTCCCATGGTTCTTAAATATTGAGGATTTAAACCCCTTCTTCTTGAATCTTGAATTACTTTTCTTCTTCCAGTCCTCATGAGGTTCTGCCTTATTCATGAATTTCTCATAACAATGCCTTGCCTTCCGGATAGTATCTTGTAAGGTGTTGGGTTCATCAAATTCAATTCTCTCCCGGAAGGATTGAGGAAGTCCACTAATAAATTGTTGCATCTTTACCTTTTCATCCTTTATGTAGGGCACACACCTTATCAACTCAAGAAATTTGTTGATATATTCATCTATTGTGAGTTGTCCTAACTTGAGTTCACAGAACTCCTTGGTCTTCCCATCAAAGTGTTTTTCCGAAAGAATCTTCTTCTTGAAGTATTTCTCAAATTGTTTCCATGACAAGTCCTTCTCATGGATTCCTTTTACATTCCTAAGGTCCTTCCACCAAATGGAGGCCTTTCCATTCAAGTTGAAAATGGCTATTCGAGCCTTTAGGTTTTTATAGTAGTCACGAACTCTGAAGTACTTCTTCAAGCCTAGTAGCCAATTTTATTCTTCTTCCCCCTTTTTAATTTCTCCATCGAAAGTGGGTGGTTTGGCTTTCTTAAACTATTCAGAGTCATGGATCTTGGAATGTTTCATCTTCTTTCTTCTCCTCTAGGAATGTGAACTAGTTTTGCTACTAGAAGCTTCCTTGGAGTTGTCAGTTTCCTCACTAGAGGATTCTTCCATTGAGTGTCTCTTGGCTCCATGTTTGGCCTTCTTTGAGGTGATCCTCCTTGTGTGGCCACTTTTAGGACCATGCTTTTGTATCTCAGGTGGACTTTGTTTTTTCTTAGTATGATGTCTATCCACATGACTGGCTGCCAGTCCATGTTGTAGCTACCTTTGTATATATTATAGGATTTGTAGTAGTACTGAGTTAATTTCAGTTTGTTTTTCCTGTTCTTTTATCAACCTTTCATTGTTATCCTTACAACTCTGTAATTCTGCCATGAGGCTTCTTACGGTTTCAACCAAATCTGGAAGGGTTTCCACCACCCTCCTCTCATCATATTTGTATTCTCTATTGTGGGATATTTACCCCAACTCATGGTGTGTCACCATCCTTTATGCTGTAAATTTTCCTGCTGTCCACTGAATGCTTGAGTGCTGATAAAACATTTTCTGTTAGTTAATTATCTACTAGTTTATGAACAACACACAATTCAGATTTTTCAAAACACATAACAACAAAATAAAGTTTCATTCCTCTCTTCAACATTGGTTTAGATAAGTTTCTTATGAATGGGGTAGGATAGGGTGTTACCCCCTAAAATTTCTCTAACAAGATTTTTATGCGACTCGTTCATGAGCCCAAGAAAGCCAAGTGTTTTTGCCCACTTTGATACCACTTTGTAACACACCCAACCCCTAAAGTACCTTTTAAAGGGATGGAGCATCAAAATTTTTCTTTTCTCAATAACCTCAAATTCTCTTCCTGATACCTACATCACCTTCTGCTCAACAAGAGCTTCTCAAAAACTATTACCATGCTCAAATCCAAGTTCTGGATTGCAAGTTATGGCCCTTCAAGAATCTTTAAGCCTTCATTAACTAGAGTCCCTTACAACCACATGGCACCCACTTGGCTCCCTGTCACCTGACACTACACATCATCATAGTATACAAAAACTCTTCCAACCCGAAGTTGACCTTTGTCTAGCTCCTATAGGTCTACTAGGTTGATTAACCATGAACACAATGAAATCTCACTCTTTACCAAAATCTACAAGGCACTTGGATTGATTAATATTAATTAGCGCCTAAGTCTTCAGACTTCAGAGAAATTCCTCCTCATGTGCTCATGAACCCAAATCTCCCGAATGTCAGAGTCTGAGAGAGGGTCCCTTTTCTTTTAATTAATTATATTTAAATTATTCGACAGCCTGCAGGAGCAGGAAAGTAAATCCGGGCCTTCGGCTAGTTTCAACTCATCCAATCACACCACTCCAAACCTCGAGAGTTCTGAACTCCTGGACTCCCAAAGGGTCCACACTTATACATGGAAGCACGTTAAATGAAGAGGCATGGACAAGTGGGTCCCGCCCTTCGACCAAATTAAGCCCAACGTCCCAAGTTCCCCAAAGTCCCGAACTCCCGGTGGTTCCATGTACTCCACCAAATTTTAGGCCAAGCGATCATGAACCAAGTGAATGACACACAACAATGGTAGATATGACACGTGACCCCATTAATGGGTGACATGTGTCACGTTCTAATGGGCACATAACGTGTGTAAAAATCATGAATCAAGGTGACACGTGGTATGTCAAACATGGGTCCACGTCACCTTGGATGACGTCAACGTGACACATCACTCTGGACTGACAACCTTCCAATACCCCTTATATCCCACGGTCGAGATTTTTCAACGTAGATTCATAGATCTATGGCCTCCGTTGCTTTGCAACTTTGTCGTTCGGGGGATCCTCTGTGTAATACTCCCTGAGTGGTCAGCGCCGAGTTGACCACAGTCTAGATCCAACGGTTAGGAGGGATCCCAACGCACCCTTGGATCGACGATCCTCATCACTTCACGAATTTGACGCTTGAGGGTTTTCGCTGTGTGATTTCCTTTTTACTCCTAGAGTGGTCAGCACCGGGTTGACCACGATGTAGATCCAATGGTTAGGGAAGATCCTGAAGCATCCCCAAGTCTATTCTCCTCGTCACTTTGCAAGTTCGACGTTTGTGGGTTCCTTCCGTGTAACACTCCTTTTCATCTGGATTGGTTGACGCCGGACTGACCATGACATAGATCCAATGGTCAGGGAAGATCCTGAATGTCCTCAAATATATGGTTCTCGTCGCTTCGCGATCAAGAAGTGGATCTGGGTTTAATGATGGGACAAATCCCATAGTCATGGTTATGGAAACCACCAAATGTTGGTCAACCTCGCCAGTAACCACAACAACAGGTTTCCTTCAGTTGGTTTTGAAGGATGTAAAGTCATAGAATCTCGGAGCTCCGAACTCCTGGAGTTCCGAATAAAAAATAACTTAGATCCTTTTGGATCTAGCGAAGGGTTCCAAGGTCCTGGTCATATGGAACTTTATCGAGCTCTAGAGGCTACACTCATAGTTCTTAGCCAAGATTTGGTCAAGGCCGTGGGCATGAGACCATGGTCTATTGGATGACTAGTTTTAAGGAAACACCTTCCATTCACAGAACTTAAGTTCTAAAAAACAGAAAGGTATTTCTCGACCAATACAGGAACTGTAAACTTATTCCTAACTTCATTTGCAGACCCATGTCTACTGGTTTTCTTGCTACTGAGAGGAGGCAACCAGAAACCATTTAAAAGCAGGGGTTCACAGAAAAACCATAAGCATTTCTATTATTAATCATAAAATGAAAAGTTTAAATCTTAGACACAAGAATTCAACCATCATTTCAATTCTAGTACACATGGTATGCGAATACTTATCAAGGAACCAAATAGTGAAGAAACTGCTGAGAGGAGTGTCCGTTTCCACCCAACCGTAGGCACAACCACTCCTGGATGGATTTACTGTTGGCCAACCCCTAGCTAGATCATGATGCTCTGAGAGAGAATCTTCCTTCTTATTCATCGATAGTTAGGGACATAGGCCACTCTCCTCTTCCCAAAGGAACTTGGCAAGATAGTTTTATCTTCAACAAGAAAGGGGGGCTACAATGAGTGCTTCGTTAATCACTCATCTTCTCCACAATCCCTTTTATCAGCTTGGACTTAAAACACTGCCAACAACTTCTTACACCCAAAACAAACTTGTTTTTCAGTTCTCTTCAAAACCAGAGATCTGCACGCCCCCTTCTCTCTTTGGAAGAAATGGTCTCTCGACTCAACTTCTTCACCAATCCCCTCTGCCCACAAATTTCCTTTTTTTCTTGCCTTCCTTAGTAAGATTGCGTGGGTCAAAATCCCCAGTTCATGGTCAGGATAGAAATTCTTTTAGATGGGTACTCTTCCCATGTTCTCATTAACTCTTGAGGAGGACTTCCCAACTACCAGCCTAACTGGTAACTTATTTCTGGGTCAGAGGATTGTTTTGGGTCTAAGTAATTTAAATACAACAAGGTAATAGTCTGGTGGGGGTTATCTCAACCATTGCTGGTTCAACTCACCATCTCTCTCTTGCATCATGATCTACCTTGGAAAACCCCTTCAAAAGTTATTCAATACTATCCATTTTATTTAATAACATAAATACATACATTACCCTTTTATAACAAAAAGGTTTATCGATTCCAACATCCACACATATTCAGTCTGCCCATAGTATTTTGGGAAGTTATAGTTATATTTACAAGTTGGGGGAAACAAGGGTGTTACTTGCCTAGATCACTAGGGAACAATTCCCAACAAGCCTATCACCTAGAGAGAATGGTTGATTAAGGTTGGTTGTCATTGATGTAAACCTTTGAAGAAAGTCCGGTAGCACAAAGGATCGGGTAATGGAACAAAGTTTGTTTGGTGTATAATGGTATGAGTTTTAATATATTTTAAGGTAAGAATATTCTATATGGGTAGTACATGTCATGCCATTTCTAGTGGTATGTGGAATGTCACATAAATCCTCACGGTTAGAGAATTATGGCCATGTGAAGTTGGAGAACCCTCATGAGTCATCTAGAAGCCCCAAAAGGTCAAAGTAGTCAAAGTGGTTTAAGAGATTTTTAGAAGGTAAATAATAAAGTGAAGTGATGAGTGTCCTATAATTCAAAGTGAATACAAAATAAATTATTTAAATAATAAAGTTAATGGAGAAATTACTAAGTTGACAAGTGGTTTGAAGTGGGTTAGCCCTAAAATAAGGAAAGTGGTTTAAGATGGTTAGAAGGTAACCCCTTGAGGTAAAGTGAAGTGATGAGTGTAATATAAGTCAAAGTGGATACAAAATAAATTATTTAAATAATAAAGTTAATGGATAAATTACTAATTGGACAAGTAGTTAGAAGTTGGTTAACCCTAAAATAAGGAAAGTGGGTTAAGATGGTTAAAATGCAACCCCTTGAGGAAGCTACATGAAAGTATAAATAAGAGGCAAGGCTCTCTCATTTTAATCACACTTGAGAATATTTAATATCTACAGGTGACTAAGGTAACCAAAGGATATCTAAGCCAAATTTCAGAGAGAAGGTGAAGTAAATAAGGCCGAAATTCAAAGGAGGATAAATTCTTTTGATGATGCTTTCTAAGGTATGTTATTTACAGGTTCTCTCACCATTTTCAAAATAATTTTTTTATAGAATGATTTGGACTTTGAAATTCAGTGGTCATTGAGAAAACATATCCAAGTAGCCGTGGTACGAATTTCAGCTTGTGGTTCGTTG
The DNA here is from genome assembly GCA_009831015.1 of Picea engelmannii. Lineage (NCBI taxonomy): Eukaryota > Viridiplantae > Streptophyta > Pinopsida > Pinales > Pinaceae > Picea > Picea engelmannii. The sequence continues at coordinate 1,182,840 of ML777949.1, forward strand.
TATTTTTGGAGTTACACTCTGTGGAAAATACGGTTTGTGGCTAGTCCTGAAATTAGTCTAAAAAAGGTGTTTCGGGTAAAAACGTCATAAATTCTTCATAAAAAATCCAAATTAAGTAAAAAAAAATGTGTTGGTTAGAGTACAGGCTGTAGTATGTTGTGTAAAACTTTCATATCCATACAACAAATATTCCATGCGGGGCACGCTCTACAAGTTCACTCTCTAGAATAAGCCAAAATTCAACAAGGTATGCCATTTTTTCTATAACTCATTTTCTGAGAGGTTCGAAGTAGTGACACCTAGAGGAATTTAATAAAACACACTGAAGAACATTGCGTACTATTTTCATATCTTTATTCATTACAGGTACATAGTTAGGATTATTTCAAGTTAGGGTTGTTGACTAATCCAAAACTAGTCACATGAGACTAAAGAAAAGTTTGATGAAAATGATAGTCTCTTGTTGTTAAAGTTAAAGAAGGTTTGCAGGTATGTGATCATATACACCAGGTCTATTACAGAGTTACAAATCAGATTTGGATGATGAAATTGATGAGGAATTTTGGTTGAGGTACATGTTGGGTACATGGTTGAGGCAAGTAGTTGATGAGTTGGCACACACGAGGTGTATAGTTGATGATGTTGGTACATCTTGATGAGTCATAGTTTACAAGTAGTTGATACATGATTGGTACATACTTGGTACATGGTTGGATGCACTTTTTTATGGTACATGTTGATTAAAAGTTGTTTGGTAAAGGTTGGTGCATGGTTGATGCACTTGTTTATGGTACATGTTGATTACAAGTTGAGGTACAGGTTGATGCATGGTTCAGGTTTATTAGTAAAGGTTGTCTTGTGCAGGTTTAAAACACTATATATCAAAGTGATAGTGTGACAATGGTTCCATCATTCTACTTATACGTCAGAGCGGTTGGACGGGGAAAGGACACATGGTTGTAGACACCTTTCAGTTGTAGCCGAAGAACATAGGGGGTTGTAGCCTCCTTCTGGTTGTAGCTAGAGAATTTGAGAGTTGGAGCTTCCCTCAGGTTGTAGCCTGAGAAACTAGGGGGTTGGAGCCTCCTTCCAGTTGCAGCTAGAAAACAAAGGAATTTTGTGATTCTAATGAATGTAATTCTTCAAGACATATAAGAAAAAAAATTCCGTGGTTTTCTCCCGCTTTGGGTTTTCACATAAAACACTGGTGTACTGTGTATGTGTATGATTTCTCATTTGTTCATTTCTTATTATTAGATGATAATGCTACATAGATATAACACTTGGATTATATGGTTAAAAAGGATTAAATTGCTATATTATTGATTCACCCCTCTCTCAGTAATCCAACAATTGGTATCAGAGAAGGTTCCTTCAGAAATTAGTTTAACCACCGAAAGGTAGATCATGGAGAGAAACAACTTGTATAAAAATGGAACACCACAGTTTGATGGAAAAAAGTATGCATTTTGGAGCATAAGGATGAAGACATATATACATGCACAAGGATTTGAAATTTGGCAATCAATTGTAGATGGATACACAATACCATAAGTTCCGCCAACAAATGACAAAGCAATGAAACTCGGTCAGAATAATTCCAAAGATAAAAATTCACTTCTAAATGGTCTTGGTGAAACAATATTCACCAAAGTTGCACATTGTAAATCCTCTAAAGAGATTTGGGACAAACTTCGAAATATTTATGAAGGAGATTCAAAAGTCAAAGCAACAAAGATTCAAACTTACATAGGTCAGTTCAAACAACTAAAGATAAAGGAAGATGAGAATATTGCAGCTTACTTCTTACGAGTTGATGAAAAAGTAAATGCAATCATGGGATTGGGAGAAGAAATTCAAGAATCGGTAATTGTTCAAAAGGTACTAAGATCTCTTCCTATGAGATTTGACCCTAAGATATCAACACTAGAAGAAAGAGCAGATCTAAACTTAACCAAATAAGACATCTCATTATCAAATTAAGATGAAGTCAGTGACAATGAGACAGAAAGAGTTCTATTCATGGCAGTAGAAGAATCTGATAAAGAAGACTCCGAAGAAGAACATGAAGAAGCCAAAGAAGAATATGAAGAAGTCGAAGAATAAATTGAAGAGGAAAAAGTTGACTACCGAGATGAATTGTTGAGTGCCATAGAAGTCATCAAAAGAGAAAAGAGGAAAAACAAGAAGCTACAAGTGGAAGTAGACAAGAAAGAAGACACTCAGGAATTAGAACAAATGATCACAAATTTGAAGGTTCAAATTGAAGAAGATAAAAGAATTGGAGAATCACTCAAAGAGCAACTAGAAGGAAGAGACAAGATTATTGAAAATTTGGAAGCAAATATTGTCACATTAACAAAGGATCTTCAAAAGAAAATTATGCATAACAACTCAAAAGTTTTGAATGACATTATCAACAGTCAAAGGGCTAATCATGACAAGTTTGGACTTGGATACAATCAGACAAAAAAGGGATCAAGATCCAAAACAATAGAACAAGAAACATATCCAAAAAGATATGTAGAAACAATCAAAGGGGATAGGAAGGTCTACAGAGAAAATTATAGGGACACTTCTCCACAGAGATGATTCAGATTTCAGAATCAACGACTGATAGAAATAGATAGGTCTCATGAATAAGAAGGATTCATAAGAGCACCTCCTTTAAGAAGATGTTCAACTCCCAGGTAGCAAACTATCTTTTTTGGTTTATGTTATGCATGTAATAATTTTGGACATAAAGCTGTGAATTGCAGAGCTAACAACAAGAACATAAACAACTTTGAAAGCCATACATAAAATGGTTATCCAAGAAGGCCTAGTGAAACATAGAGAAGAAGTTACAACATGTTTGAATCATTAAGAACTGAAGTGGAATGAGACAAGTGTAACAACTTTGGACACATGGCCAAAGATTGCAAAATGAGAATCCCGCCTAGATAACCACAACAAAACAACAACAATCACATACATGAACCTCAAAAAAGGACATGGATAAGAAACCATAATCAATACAACAATGAAGAATGCACACTTTCTCTACAAGCTAAGCAGAAGAAACGTGGTTGGTATGTTGACAGTGGCTATTCAAAACACATGACAGGTGATAGATAAATGTTTCTTACATTCAAAAAGGAAATAGATGGACCAATCTCCTTTGGAAATTATGATTCAACTAAAATCATTGGAAAATGCACAATCATAATTGGGAACAAGAATACAGAAGAAGAAAATTTTGTACTAGTAGAATATATGAAACATAATCTTCTAAGTGTGATTCAAATGTGTGACCAAGGTCATAAAGTTACTTTCGATTCACAAAAGTGCGAGATAAGAAAAGAAGGTTCAGGAAAATTGATTGCTACAACTGCGAGAACTTCAAGCAACATATATGTGTTAAGTGAAATTGGAAATGAAAAGT
>ML777950.1:28551-55272 GCA_009831015.1 Picea engelmannii
TTTATCTAAATAATATTTATATAATAGTTCTATTTATCATATATACAATATGTATAAATCACGAGTTTTAATCTGAACTCATAAAAATCGAATGTAAAATGGTTCTTTTAATGACAGTAATAAAGAAAACGAAAATACTATTTGTTTTTGGTTTGTTTTTTTGTTTGTATGCATTCATAAAATCAAATATTAAACTACTTAATTAAACAGAAAGATATAGATAGTGAAAATTATACTATATATAAAAACTTCTATAATAAGCAAGAAAATGAAATAAAAGAACAGACTAACCTATTAATGCATCCAATGTCTGTACAATAGAGAATATCCAGCCACCTTATCTGAGAATTAACTTGCAACGAATCTTAAGATTGCTCCGAAAAAATGCAAAACAATATGCTGGAAACTGAGTTTTGATAACAGAACGTATAATGGAGACAGTCACAGTGATCTTATGATTTACAAGTAACTACAGTGAGATAAATCTTCTTGTAAGAACTTGTATTTAAACATTCAACAGAAAATTAGAGATAAATCTCATAATTTGAATTGAATCGATGATCACCCTATATTGTATCTGAAACATGACATATGGACAACATGTAAAAAATGAATTATCTCAACTCATAATAAATCATGAAGACAAAATCCATCACCATCTATTATCACATTGAAATAAACAAAACTTAAACTAAAACATCATACACAAAAGCTAAAGTTGTAATATGCATTCTGTTCCATTCAAGTCTGCGTGTAATTGTCCATACTTCAGCCCCAGGCCAAGATGCCTCTATTTACAAAATGATAGGTTTATAAAGGCCTCAGGAAAGATAACTGTTTCAGTTCCTGAGATCAAATATTTATTTCAAAAATAAAGGGGGATGCAACCACCCTGATTCTACTAAATCTTCCAAAACTAATAACAGTTCATTTTTTTTCATACAAAATGCATGACTATAAGGTCTCAAGGATGCCTCGGATATGGGTTATTGAATATCCTGAAAGAAAAGGGAAATAGGAAGATTTTAGATACATTTTCAACCACTACTTTACACAATTCAAATTAACATAACTGGCTACAGAATCTTGCGATTTTGTAGCTAGTTATTATAGTAAATGAAATCCAAATAAAACAACCTAATTTTAACAATATAATCCTATTTTAAAATAAAGAATCATACCTCCAACTATTGAAATCAAATCATTTAAGGTAACCTTGGAATTCACAATGGTTGTCGCAGCCTCCACATTTTTAAATACTGCATTGCCTATTGTCTTTATACACTTTTCTTTGCCTTGAATAACAAATTCGAGTCTTTGGTTTTCGCTCGTTAAAACATCAATTTGATCCTTTAAAGCCTTAACTGGTGACTGTAGGATATGGATATCAGTATAATATCTATCAATCCATGATAGATAGAATTCACAATTTAAATGTGCAATGGTTGTATGGGAACAAACTTGGTTGTGAACCGGAGCACCCTCCAAACCGACAGTGGATTCATTAATTAATTTGACACCAGGAAACTTTGGATTATTTTTAATACAGGGAGGTAAATTGTCAACAAAATTGTAGGGCCGATCAATATGTGGCTCGAATGACTAAAATTTTTCTGCAATGAGGAACCTCTCGATTTCAGAGTCTGAGATTTCATGAACTTCGATCATACTAATTGAACTCAGATGAGAACTTGACTTGTTACGAAGTCTCCTAGAAATTAGCCTGCCAACTCTTTTGTTTTTAAAATTGATATCAATATTTCCTTTAGATCTCTTTCCTGTAGGTTTCTTTACATTTTTAACACAGTCGTTTGGATGTGTAATCTACTGACAAGCCTTTTCAATGACCTTTGGATCAATCAAGGGTTCATTGTTAGGGGGAGAGACACGGGTCTAGGGAGGTGATAAGTATGTCGTCGGGTGGACAAGGGTTTCCTCAACTATGATTTTATCTACCTCCCCCATATCAGGGTTACCATAGCCATTTCGGGTTAGGAACGAATCCCGACTGTCATTCTGTGACTCTAATTGATGTATGAGAAAGATTTTAACTAGATTGTGATGAAAAAGGCTAGAGTCTGACCACTGTTTCTTGTATCTTTTACCCATTTTATAAAGACTCCTCAGTAAGTAATACGACATATTCAGAGTGAAACCCATAAAAATCATAAGCAGACGCAAATGGTACAAAAATACAAGCTCGAAACATCCCTCACAGGTAACAAATTGCTTTACCACAGCGAGAAAATCGTTCCACCGAGTTTTTAGGAAGGAAATGGGCATACCTTTATCACAACTTGTTATTTTCCGAGATGTAAACAATAGGGTCCAAGGAACTTCTTCCATTTTTGCATTTTTAAACCACCTTTGACCGCTTGCTAGTAACCCTATGGCTTGAATCAGGAACTCCTCGGTAACCTCCAGTTGCACATCACCAACCTTCTCTCTACAACCATCAAAGGAGAACTCGAATTCTTGGGCAACCTGTAAATTGAAACCCTGAAAATTCCTAATGAAAATGAGCTAGCCACTTCTCTCCAAATCTCCTCTGGCATCGTCGTATAAGAGCAGAGTTTGAAGGTTGTTTGGTTCAACTCTCACAACAGGAGCCATAATGGATGATAGGTTAACAAATCAGACACAACACACAGAGAGGGTTTTCAAAGACAGTCCAGAGCCATAACCCGAGCCTGTGACATTCCAACAGTGAATGGTGTATGCTCATAAATTCATAACGATTAGATGGGTGATTATTGAAACGCATGCGAAGAGGGTTGGAAAATACCAAGGGTAGTCTCGGGAATGATTTTTGCCTACACATCATAACGCCACCTTTGCATCTAGTACGAGTCTAGGACCAAAACATTAAAATAAAAAATGAGTGTGTGCGTCGTGGGTTCTATCACAAGGTTTGGGTGAGTCGAAAATCCATGACTTAGAAAAAGAAATATAAATCCAAGAGCCAAACAAAACCATACCAAAAATCAAAATGTGGGGGTCCTTTTATTAATCTAACCATCAATCTCTAAGCATGTTTGATGTTGAAAGGATCGAAACAAAGAGAATTACTCTTCATGGCAAGGAACCAACTTCATTAATAAACTGTATGAACAATTTTCTTTTGACGACATTTTAGAACAGAAGGTAACATAGTCGCAAATTATTCATGCTTCATATTCATGCTTCTAGTCATGAACGAAGCATGAAAGATAATAATAGGAAAAAGTGACAACTTACAACTGTTGTTTCGAAAAATGCATCATGAAGAGTAATAAAAACAAATGACTCCGGTTAGGTAGCTATGTAGATCAATTTATTGATATAAAAAGTCAAAAATATGTTAAGCTGCCAACATGTCTTTGTGAATTTCATTTGCACAAATTAGACATTGGGGATATAAATTATCCCATATGGGCTTAACATGATCAATTATTAGCATGCTTGTCCAGCTAGATGTTGTTAAAGAAGAATTGCCATAATTCATTAACGAAACAATGATGATTGATGTAGTGCTAAAGAGGTGTCTGAAGTACAAGAATGAATACCAAACAAGTAGAGTATGTGTACACATTGTCATGAAAGCATTAAAATAATTATGTTCCAAAAACATGTATAAGGCAAGAAACTTTTGTATAAATGAGGACTAGAACCATGTTCTTAAACAAGGTAATGACAACTCTACACAAACTGTCGAGACTACTATTCAATTTGATATAGATGATGAATCATAGAATGAGAGACCTACTGAAACATTGATACATGTATTCACAAAGTCACAATGCATTTGTGACTTGCAAGACAAGATCATTGAACTTGCACCTGTTGAAGGACAACACCCACTTGGGATTTTCAAGGACAAATTCGTAGAGAAAATGAACTTCCCAACATTGTTCCATGGAGACCCATGTGGCAATGAAATCACAAAATGATTTAGCTACCAAAAAATAGTACAATGGTAATTGCTACATTCAAGCGATGACTTCTCCTGTCACACAACAAATTTGTTTTTAAAAACAATTTGAATAATAATTGAGAAAGTGCTCTCTTGCATATGGGTGCAAATAAGAAAAGGTCAACTACGAGGAATAAATATATTGGATAGAGATGTCAAGTACAAATAAAACCTAGAGAAAATCTTGAAATATGATATTGGATACATAGATTTCAAAAACATTTGCATCTCTCCTGACTACTTGCAATAAAACAAGAAAATTGTATTTGTAATGATCTGACAATTGGGCCCTCCAAATTTTTTCATCACATTTACAGGTGAATAGCATCACTAGAATCCGTTGATGACTATGGTTTCTGCACTATATAAGAACAGGAAGAGGATAAATCAAACTGAGACATTTTAAAATGATGGCACTGGCTACCTTGTAAGAAAACACCCAATGACATGTGCTCGTTACTATAGACATAGAGTCAATTCATTGAAGAAATTTATATTTCATGAGGAAATGTTCTTTGGAAGAATAACAAACAACTATTTTGTAATTGAGTTCCAGAATAGGGGGAGTGAACATGAACATGTGCTATATTGTATAGAATATGCACCAATATATGGAAATGACAACAACTCGCAAATCAAGCAATTTCTGGAAAAATACGTAACATGTAACACAGATCATATGGATCTATAAATTTCCAAAGTGCATAGGAATTACCATACAAGAAGCTATAAAAAACTAAAGAATTCACATTGCAGATAAAACTTCCCTATGCCGCCAATGAGAACGAAAAAAATCATTGAACCAATTACTTTAGAGGACATCGCTCTCATTGAGAAATTAAAATCTTTGTTCGCATTTACAGAAAAAATATATTTTTATGACTTAATGAACTTCAAAGAATTCCTGGTGGAACTAAAGCTAACAGAAGATGAGTACATGCAAGTGATAAAATCTACACTGAAGAAACCAACAATCTTCCTAAACTGAAAACCTTCATATATTTGTAACAATGGTTTCTCCAAGGACATGTGAAATATGTGGAATGAAAATATAGACACGCAATATGTCCTCAACGCATATGTTGTAACATCATATTGTAGATCGTACATGATGAAGGTTGAAAAATCTAGGACAAATGCATTCAAGAGAATACACAGAGAACATGGAAAAAGTCAAACTGATGCTATGGAAATGATACGTACACTTGCAGATACATTAATTAATGTTCAACAAATGTCCGCTCAACAAGCAGTCCATATCATGATTTCCCTAACATTGAACTGTAGTTCAAGGAAATGTGTCTTCATAAACACATTTCCTTCTAACACGCACACATTCATGCTTAAAGACAAAATTCCCATTGAAACAAGAGCCTGATAATTCAGAGGACATGATATGTCGCTCTATTATTGATTACTACATCGAGCATCCACCTCCCATTAATCATATCTTCCTTGTAGAATTTGTATCACATTACAAAAACATGGTACACACATATCAAAAATATAAAAAAAACCATTGTAATACGCTTTGTTAAATACAACAAACACACCGACTATGAAAACTTAAATAGAGAGAAACTATTGTTGTACATTCCATTCAATCAAAGTGAAGACACATTAAAACATTACTTCCCTACATGGGAAGTTGCATATACTCTTTATGAGACTACAATACAAACCAATGAGGCTAACTTTACGTACAACATCAACCCAACATGGGGCGATTTAGAAAGTGCACTTGAAGAACTAGACAACCCTGTGAATATTGATGACACAACAATAGAGCATCAAACAACTAGAACTCGTTGTGAAGCCTATGATTTGTAAGCAGATTTTCTTTGTCATCGAGAACCTGCCATCGAAAAATGTATCAATCTCAGGTTTAAACCCATAGATCGTCCTTTCTTTATTGAAAATGAATAATATTACATATTTAGATGACGGTTGAATAGAGAGCAAAATGAAATCCTCAAGGATATTGCAATGAATAAATGATTAAACATACACACTCATGTGCACGTTTTCCTTGTAGGGGTGAAGGAATAGGCAAGACATTCACATCAAAAGAACTATTCCAAATGCTTATACGAATCTATGATTCAAACACTACGAGTGACCCTCTGAAACCAAAAGGATCGATACTTGCATATATAGGAAAAGTTGAATATAATGCAGGTGGAACAACAATCCACTTCGCATTTTTTATTCCTTTTAACAAGTTGCATTTTCTTCCACTTAGCAAAGAAATGTTAGATACCTTGTCAAAGCTTTATGATGAACTACAACTTGTCAAATATTTATCATGAACTATAACTTTTCAAAGCTTTATTCTTGTTCTACCCCTCTTAACCGTCTAATTGACCAGTAGAGGGACTCACATATAGCACTTCGACGAATTCCTACTTCAAGAGAATGAAGATGTCATAACGCCAAAACTCTTGAATGATGGAGCTGTGAATTTACGTGAACCATAGATCTAGGGGAACTTCAGGATCCTTCCTGGCCATTGGATCCACGTTTTTGTCAACCTGACGTTGACCACTTCGGGAGACAGCGGGTGGTAAGAGAGTGAAACCTTTGAATGCCAAATTCATGAAGTGATTAGAGCTGTAGATCTGAGAATGTTTCAGGGTCTCCCATGACCATTAGATCTAGACCATGGTCAGTCTAGCGTGGACCACTCCGGGAGAAAGGAGGAAGTCACATAGTGGATCCCTCGAACACTGAAGTTATGAAGTAACGGAGGCCTTATATCACAGTATCTATGTGGATGCATCTCTACCGTGAGATTTAAGGGTGTCGGAAGGCTATCAATCTAGAGTGATGTGGCACGTTGATTTCACCCAGGGTGACATGGACCCACGATTGAAGCGCCACATGTCACCTTGATTTGTACTTTTCACAGACCCTATGTGCCCATTAAAATGTGACATATGTCACCCATTGTAGGGACCAAGTGTCATCTCTTCCTTTCCACGTGTCTCCCCTGGCACATATTCGCTTGGCCTAATTGTTATCACCAAAAAATCATTCGTAGCATTACAAACAATGGTTTAATAAATACATCAATTCCAACAACAATTAGTACACCTACAGCATCAAAATCCATCAAAAAAGGAATAAAACTATATACTATGTTCATAAACCAAAGTGGATAAATTCACCAAAGGAAACACGCACATTGTGCGCAAAATGTGTGGGCCACAACCCTAATTGTGCATTGTGCATAAAATGCACATGATGTGTGATTGTCTATGAGAAAACCTGGGCACTTCTCATGAAAAATGCATTTATGAATATTTTCGACCTCTCAACCACTTCCAGTGCAACCCCCAACACGATTTGACACTTAGATCTGAGAGAAATCCATCTTGGAGTCTAGTCAAGGGCTAGGAAGTGCCCTAAAAGGCCCCTTGTTCACATTATGAACCACATATATCTTTCCATGAATGGAAACTATAAATATATGCCATGAGTGTGCTATAAAAATATGAACTTCAAGTTATTGTTATGCTGGAAGAATTCTTCTTGGAGAATCCTCTTTTCTCTTTGAATTATTCATGCACTATAGCAAGGGTCATTCCACTCACCTTTTGATAGGATTGGCATTGTATTTCTTCACCATTGTTACTTGCCATTGTATGAAGAGAAGAGCTCTTTATTAGGGAACACAATATCCCTCCTAAGGAGGAAGAGGGGATTCATAAGTCCTCTCCTTTCTCTACGATGCTAGCCTATCAATATATTGATCCATTGATAGATATATAATTGTCATTTTCATGGTTCTAGTTCTTGCAAGTTTTTCTAACCTTTCTTTCCTTATGTTTTTATTTGTATTTCCTTGTTTCATGTGTATTTGGTTATCTAATCAACTCACAACTCTCTGTCTTGTTTAGATTACTTAACTAGGCATGACAAAACCAACACAACGGATTGGCGACCATACTGGGGATGTGAATCAAATACCTCCCTATTTAAGTCTTGAGAGCACTTCTTTCTAATTGTTTGGATATGTAGTGTTGGCCCTTGACCAAGTTTTGGGAGATCCTTGGTCAAGTTTGACCTATTTTGGGACTTCGACAGCCTTTCAAAGGAGGAGTGCAAGATGAAGCAGAGATCACAGGATGTTGGCCCCTTTTTGTGTCCTTTTTGGGATTTGGGACTATGTCACGGGTATGGGATGTCAGCCCATGGGTTTACCCATGTTTAGGCCTATTTTGTAAAGTATAAATAGATTCTAGGCGATGTAGTGATTATATAGAGTTACGAATGGCTAAGTGCTTGATCTATGTGATTGAAGGATTGTAAGTGCTTTGTGCATACTGTGTGAGACTTGCAGAGCTAAGTGAAATTCATTGTAAGAGGCTGTGGAAGGTTGTGTGCTTATATCAACTCGGGGAAGGAGGATCTAGCGAGCTACGCATATCTCCTTTCCTATGTGGAGTAGGGCTTTAAGGCTCTATGCATGTAACCTATTGAAGAAGCTAATAAAGAAGAAGAGTTGGTGGACGTATCCCCAGGGTGGGGGTGAACCATGTATATGTTGTGTTTCTCTTATTTGTGCGATGTCTTGATGTGTTTATGTATTTACCTGCTAAGTGCTTGGATATAGATAGATAGACATGTTTATGCTTTGTGCTAATGATGTATATGGATGCTAGATCTGACCTATGTGAATGTGATTAGTGCTTGAATCTACTATATCTAATCTACCTCTCTATGATAAGTTCTTAGAAACACCAAATTTGAATAAATGATGTGATGCTTTGTTTTATTTGCAGAGTAGATAGTGGTTAAATATTGATGAATTGTAGATGTTAAGTTCTATGTTAAGTATTACAATCACAGATATGTATCCCAGCTAAGGTTACAGACACCTGAGTCCTGCAACCACCCCTGCCTCTACCATGGGTGAGACTTCATCTACTTCATAGGTGTTGCCGAAAGGGTTGGTAGTTAGGGTTTTTTTGGTGTGTTGTTGTAGAATTAAACCCTGGGTATGCCACTGTGCCAACAAATGGTTCTGTTGTTGGGACCTGAAACTGTGATTGTTGGGAACTAAGGAAGAAGAAGCGTTGTGCAAAGATCCATCCTAAAATTGTGAAAGATCTATGCGTAGATCTGTTTCCCTAGTGTGCAATGTTCTACTTGACCTGTGAATCTATGTGCCAAGAAAAGAGGTAAGATCTGAAGAAAAGAGGTAAGATCTGAAAGCTTTGTGCTCTGAGAAAGGTAAAAGTGAGAATTTTTTATTAAAAAAGGTAAGATCTGCAAGCTCTGTTCTCTGATAAATGTAAGAATAGTGAAAAGTTCTAGAAGCTTTGTGCTCTGTAGAAGTACGATAAGTGGACATTTGTGTTTCTAAAGTATGGATCTAGGTATGTTTGATAGATTCTATCCTAGCTCGAAAAATAGGGTACTAATAGATGAAAGAAGGTTTGATATGTATAGATCCGATAAGAATAGTGAAAGATATGTTATACCTATGCATAGAAAGAATGTTTGGACTAACAAGTGGATGCAGGATCCTTGAAAGAAATGTTTGCAGATTAGCTACTATGGCCCTACCGCGCAGTATAGAAAGAGCTGGGAATCATTTAAAAGAAAGAGAAGATTAACCCTCTGTTACAGTTGTAGAAAATCGGGACATCTAGCTAAGGAATTCCCTAGAAGAAGACCTAATTGTCTTTGTTGCAAAGCTATGGACCATGAAGTATTGGATTTCCCTAGAATGATTGCTAAGATTTAGGGAATGAACATGAGACAAGAAAACCCTAAGGCAGATCCAGAAACTATGATTATGGAAGAACCCCAGAAAGAATCCAAGAAAGTATTGCTACAGATAAAAGAAACCCTGAATGACCACCGACATGTCAGCTTATCAGAGATCTTCAAAGAAAAAGAATGCCTTGAAGTAAGAATAGGAGACTTCGACATTGACTGTGTTCTAGATAAGGAAACACATGTGAATGTCATGATAGAAATAACTTGGGAAGCTATAGGAAGGCTTGCTATGATTCCTTCATTAGGAGGAATAGGACTATTCAAAGGAAAGTTGATAAAACTATGTGGAAAGCTCACCCAGATTTTTATGAATGCCAATGGAACTTCAACAGAGGAAGATTTTGCGATTGTTAAATTTATTGAGAACAATGCCCCATTTACCATGTTACTAGGAAAACCTTGGATTGAAAGAGATCAGGCCAAAAGGAAAGAAGAAGAATATTTTTTAGCGCAGAAGAAGCAAGAGTTAAAAGATTTCATGACTAGATGGATCACACACTTGATTGAAGAACAGGAGAACATATCGAAGCTATCTAACACCAGAGCCATGGATGTCGAAGTTGCAAGAAAACTAGAATACCCACAAAATATTGAAGTACCTATTCCAGATAAAGAAGAAGTATCACCCTCGACTCTTAGGAAAGAATCTCAACAACGCGAAGCAACTATACCAAAAGAAAATAAGAATTAGAATGGAAAAAGGTATATCGAGATGAAGCTCACTGGAAATAAAGCTAGAAAACTAAGTAAGAAGAGAGCTAAGATCGACAAGTTACAGAAGGTTCCAGAGGGAACTTCGCAGAAGGAAAATTTGCAAAATTGGAGCTTCGCCAGGATAATAGAGCAACATCACATGGCACTTTGCCATGGCAAAGCAATATAGTCATTGGGACCAATATAATTGTTCGGCCAACCCCTCGAATGGGTAGAAAGGAATTTATGGTTCGTCACCAGACCGTTGGACCATGCCATAACAGACAGAACAGAGTTAATGAAGGCTTCTCGACCCTTGCAAGCAATCTATTACCAAGTTATCTATTTATCCCATTGCGCCATGCACCGAGAACACTTTTTCTAACCGTGAATCTGAGCCTGTAAACTTGTTTATTTTACACAATGATCATTGCGTTATTTCCTTCTATCCTATTGTAGTATCTAAGTTACTCCTCGAACACGAAGATTTCCAACGTCGAGCGTGTATGTCGGATGAGTTCAGCGCTGTAGAGAGAGTTTTCGAAGAAGTTCTGATCGATATCATGACTGAAAGAGTCATGTCTATGTCTATAGGTGTACAAGCATCATCGATGAGAGGACTGCAAGCCTCTCTGTTGACTTCTTGCAGATCAAGGCCATCCCGACCATCAATAGAGAAGAGAACCAAGCATAAAGATGACCTAGCAAACATGAAGTTGATTCCATCCATATTGCTTGATTACATCCCGCCTCTGGTTGGCGCGGTGAATCAAGATAGTGTGCCAAGAAACTTCGAGTATACTATGGTCACTGTGTACCTCCCGAAGGGGATACGCGCAGTTTAGACAGAGCAAGATAAGATCACAACGTTGAATTTCAATGACTTCAACCTTGGAGATTGCAATATCTATGGTATGCTCACCCCATACAAGTACCTAACCATAACTAAGGGGAAGAATTTGAAGATAATCCCTCATTCGTGGACAATGAACCTCGCGCAGTCCACCCTGCTGAATGTCATGAAGATCCCACACTTCGGAAGACACCAGGAAGTCAAAGCCTGTGTCAAGATGCTATTGTCGTCTTACCATGGTGTTTACTTATGGCTAGACCACCACATTACAGTTGATCCAACACTGATCCACAGGATCACAGCACTGAGTATGCAAGGACCTGACCTGTAGGACTTTTATTCAGGAAAAGTCATAGATCACGTGCTCGCACAGAAGATCAAGGATACATATGGTGACGTTGATAAGGGAATAAGAGGCTACAAGGTAGCTTCCATCCAGAGTGGTACAGTGCACCTTGCATGTCAACTGATAGTTGGAAAGTTAGTAAGGAAGAAATGACCTACGTAGGTCACCGGCTTTGTCGTTGACCTCACAGGGAAGTGCGTGGAAAGCCTATAGATGAACTAGGCAAAGTACCTAGTTAACCAGTTGGAACTAGATTGTCGAGAAGCACAGGATCAGGGTTATGAATTTAATTTGAGTTGGCTCCTATTCCTCATTGCATTTGTTTCCTGGGAGATGCCGGAAGGAGTGACCTTTCCAGACATTGAGTTGTTTGAACTGCTTGCTGCAAAGTTCGCTACCCTGTGGTATTCAACTGATATGAACAAACAGTGGTAGTCAAACGTTGTGTTTCATACACACTACCTCCAGTTAAAGCGAGCCATCGAAGCTGAGCATCACATGACTCCGAACACCCTACAGAGGTTTCGAAAACTAATGAAGTTCAGTGTAGATCGACACTTTATCTACATTACAGTGCGAGCAGATGAACATAAAGAGAAGCTCCAGTCATATTACAAACTCGCAGAAGAAGACCTTGAAGAGATCACCAAGGAGTGGTTCAATGACCTCCTTATCCCTTCCAACCCCACAGAGATATCTAATATTGACAACCCAGAGGACACTCATAAAGAATAGAATACAACCAGAACCAACAGATAGAAGAAGACTGAGGAGGTCCAAAACTTAAGCAACACCTCAGGGAAGACTGCTTCCATGTCACTTGACCGAGGGGGTGGTGATGAAGTAGAAGTTGAACAGAGACCAAGCGAAGTAACACCGCCCAGAGACGAGGTTGACCCCTTGAAGAAGAGGAAGGTTTCCCCCCTGAAACCTTCTTCCTGGAAGAAATTAAAATCCATCATGACCAAGATGTAGACTGTCCTCACCTCCGATGATTTTGATTTCATCATAGCAGCCATGAACGATGCTTCACTGGAGATAGCAAAGAAACAAGGAACTAAGCAGGAAGAAATGTATGATAGGATTGAAGTCGAACTCTGAGGGGTACAACAGGTCCTTCAGTCCAGCTGCGCAGTCTCCACTACGCCTCTTCCATCGAGAAAACCAAAGTTGGGAGATGAGCCAACCCAACTCCACCGACTAGCTGAGACAGTCAAAGCTCGCCTTCAACGAGCACAAGAGGAAATAGAACAAACCACCCAGGATTTGATGCAAGTGCCAGAAGTAATTATAGAGCAGCGTCGAGCTGCAGAACGAGAAAAGATTGCTCTCCAAGCAAATTTTGATGAATAAAAAGCATAGATACAACAAGGAAAATAGCAGTTGCTCGCGAAGCAACTCAAAGTGAAAGAAGCAGTCAGCAGAGCACTTCGCTCTGTGACAGTCTTAGAAATAAAGGCAGAGGATCGAGTCACGTAGCAAGTAGAGTAGCTCACAGAAGTTATTTAGCAACTACAACAATGAATCATAGACTTAGAGCTCCGCGTAGTGCCCGAGACCCCACATGATGTAAGGGATCAAAGAGAAGAAACTTTTCGAAGCACAGTTGAGAGAATAAAATCCCTTGCTATGGAATGTAAGAAACTCACTGATCATAGTGCCCAGACTTATGAACAACTCACTGAGAATCCAAAACTGAAGGCACTGGAAACGCGGCTCCAAGAGGCAAAGTATCAAGATGAAATGATCCAAGTGAAGCTGAAACCCCTGTCGGTTGTGGAAAGAATGAAGCGATCCCAGGAGCAGCGCACTGCCCAGCAGCAGATCCACACTATCCAAAGAAAAGTTATGGAAGTAATTCAGAGGCTCCAACCTGTACAAGATAAGGCTTACCAATTGTTCACAAAGGTTGAAGGTTGAGGAGAAGAACTGGAGTAGGTTGTCACTACAGTTGAACAAAGCCTGGAGGGACCTGTGAATGAGGTATTCATCCAAGAGTTCGTTGCACAAGAGGTCATGGCACAACAGCAAGTCAAAGCATTTTGAGCCAAGTTCACGGCTTTTGAAGCAGAATCATCCATATCATAGTGACTCGGGACAAGTCACAGGTAAGTTTTGGGGGCCTATTGGCCCTTGACCAAGTTTTGGGAGATCATTGGTCAAGTTTGACCTATTTTGGGACTTTGACAGCCTGTCAAAGGAGGAGCGCAAGATGAAGCAGAGATCGTGGGATCTTGACCCCTTTTTGGGTCCTTTTTGGGATTTGGGATTATGTAACGGGTATGGGATGTCGGCCCATGGGTTTACCCATGTTTAGGCCTATTTTGTAAAGTATAAATAGATGCTAGGTGACATAATGAGGATATAGAGTTATGAATGGCTAAGTGTTAGATCTATGTGATTGAAGGATTGTAAGTGTTATGTTCATACTGTGTGAGACTTGCAAAGCTAAGTGAAAGTCGTTGTAAGAGGTTGTGGAAGGTTGTGTGCTTAGATCTAATCAGGGAAGGAGGATCTAGCGAGCTACGCAGATCTCCTATCCTATGCGGAGTAGGGTTTTGAGGCTCTGTGCATGTAACCTATTGAAGAAGCTAATAAAGAAGAAGAGTTGGTGGACGTAGCCTGAGGGTGGGGGTGAACCGCGTATATGTTGTGTTTCTCTGCTTTGTGTGATGTCTTGATGTTTTTATGTCTTTACCTGCTAAGTGCTTGGATATAGATAGATAGACCTATTTATGCTTTGCGTTAATGATGTATATGGATGTTAGATCTGACCTATGTGAATGTGGTTAGTGCTTGAATATGCTACATCTAATCTACCTCTCTATGATAAGTGCTTAGATACACCAAATCTAAATGAATGATGTGATGCTCTATTTTATCTGTGGAGTAGATAGTGGTTAAATATTGATGAATTGTCGGTGATAAGTGCTTTGTTAAGTATTACAATCACATATATGTGTCCCATCTAAGGTTGCAGACACCTGAGTCCTACAACCACCCCTGCCTATACCACGGGTGAGAATTCATCTGCTTCGCAGGTGTTGCCGAAAGGGCCAGTAGTTAGGGTTTTGTTGGTGCGTTGTTGTAGCGTTGAACCCTAGGTCTGCCCCTGTGCCAACATGCAGGTACTAAAACTGACCTAATCCAGTCTTCCAAAGTCAGAATTCATAGCTAAGGCAAGAGAATTTCATCTTGAAATTTCTTTCCCAACGCGTGATAGGAAGTGTGTGGCTTTCGAAACACATAGACGCGCACTCTACGCATTGTGTGCATAAGAGATTTCATAAACCCGCTCATTCTTCACACTTGGCGCGATTGACAGAACTACAACCCACGCACAAGTTCATTTTTTTCCAAATTGTAAGGGTTTTCTGAGTGGTTTGAGGGCCCCTTGCCTTCAGTTTTTAATTTCATGCACTTTGTAAAGCAATCACACTTCACTTAGAGTATTTTCTTACAAGAAAGGTTAGCTAACATAAACACGTAGGGGTAAAAAGAATCACAATTCTTCTCTTTGCTTTGTTTCCACATGGATGGCTCATTTGGCATTTAAAACTTTGAGTTAAGGTTATTTCTTTTTCAAACACATAATTTGGGACTAGAAGTCAATTTTAACCCCCAAGTATGTTCTTCCCTCGTACCCAAGTGTGATCTCGGGAATCATAAAAGGTGGTTAAAAGGAAATTTCATCTCCCTTAAATCATTAAGAGAGGACAAAAACCCCTTTTGGGGACCTCTTAGTTTTGAAAAATTATCTTAAAGCTTTGTAAGGGCCCATACATACCCACATGTTTACAATCTTAGGATAGCTTCTAAAATCTTTCTTAGTCTAGATAACATTCTATGAAAGTTCAAAAGATCAAGTAAGGGCCCATACATGCTCACATGTCTACAATCCTAGGATAGTTTCAAAAGCTTTTCTAGTATAGACAACATTCTAGGGAGTTTAAAGGATCAAGTAAGGACCCATATGTCCACATTGATAGTTATCTAGGGCTTTAAATATTCTGCAAGGTTGTACCAAAGAACTTAGTAAGCTAGGTAAAAAGATTTGTAAGGACCATAGGAAGTCCACATGCTACAATATTACACTTAAATTATTAAAAACATTTTGCGCACTTTTCACTTTCTTGCACACAAAGCCACTCATCACACACATAATTTCTATTAGAATAGTGGAGGTCAAAGTAATCTTTCTTTTTAAGTACCTGTAGAGTACTTCAAAGGAACTTCGAAAGATCTGACTACTTCTTTAGAAATTATCCACACCAATTAAATTCAAACAAGGTTGGTCCATGAACCCAATCTCTCATCCCACTCCATCTAAAATTTTTCTATGAACACACTAAATTTTCCTCCACAGGAGGTGCCCAAAAGAATTTTTTTAGTCTAGGTAGGATCTCGGGGGTAGGCATCCAAATAACCCCCCGTTATGATGTTCTCACATTTTGAAACAATATAAGTTGAGAATAGGGATCCTTAAAATCCCCCAAGTCATGTGTTCCTATACCATAAGGTAGGGAGATACCCGTGAAGGGTCGAAGGCCGAGGTCCAGTTGTTATGCGCATCCCTTCTTGAGTCACCCAACTCTTGTGAGGGTATCCATCCCATGACCCATTTTTAAGGCCAAAAATCTAAATGTTTCACTTTGACCGAGGTACTTAGTGACCAAACATAGGATATCTACCCAAGTGGTGGTTGTGGGCTGCAATCGCACCTTGATCATATTTTGTGTGTCTATTGGGAAATATTATCAGCTCTTCCGGGATATGCACCCTCTACCCCTCATTATAGTTGACTACTTCAACCTTCACTGGTTCCTCTTCCAGTGGATTCAGACCCCAATGTTGAGTGCTATTGGAAGGCCCAGTGATGAATTGAAAGGAAGGATGACAGGTCTTTTAGGACATGAGCATTTTGTAGTTTATTTATGTATGATGTTCATTTGATTACATGCAATTGTGAGTTATACTATTTTGTGAAATGATCTTGTTCATTTATTTCTCTCTTGTCACCGTTTGCACACATTCACCTTCCTAGTTGGAACCATAGGGGAGCCACATAATCCCCATCGTTTTAGACGCTTGCAGAATCTCACTCCTATTCTAGGAGGAGTCCCTAGTCTTGCAACTCACCGAATCAACCATCTCACACCCCTATGAGTTCTATTGTTTTGGGATCATCTTTACTTGGTTCCACTTTTCTTGGGTCAAATACCCAAGGAAATCCATCTGTTGGTTGTCCTTCATAAGGAGGTGGGGGTCAAACTTCTTCTCAAGGAAGAAGTACAAACCCACCAAATCCCTCTCAAGGGACAGGTCCACTACCTACACACAATGGCTGGAACTAATCCTCTTCCAAATCCCCCTTTGCCATACTTGGCATCACTCAACATTCTTTATTTAACAAAACTCACGAATGACCCCATTTTACATGATGCCACTTAGCCCAATATGCCTACCAAATTGCCTTCAGACATTCTGAAGTTTGAAGAAAAACCAGGGGAAGATCCTGCCAACCATGTTATGACCTTCCACTTATGGTGCTCTTAAAACAACATCATGGATGATTCCATCCGATTGAGGTTATTTCAAAGAACCTTCACTGGTTCATCATCCAAATGGTATGTGGACGAAAAATCAGGGTCCCATGTGACCTTTGAATCATTGGTATGTGGACGAAAAAAAAAATTTGCCTCGGGAAACATGTCTCATATTTAGGTGGTTTTTCGGCACATGGTTTTTTGCCGATGGTTTTCTATTTTCGGTTAAGGAATTGGGGTTTTTGACTAATCCAAGTCATTGGGTTAGGGTTTTGGATTCCGTTGGCTCCTATATGTATATTGTATTGTAAACAATGTATCACTATGAATGAATTTAGAATATGTTGTTTTTCCCGGTTTGGGTTTCCAATGGAAAACTATTTGTGTAATGTTTGTATTTGCCATTGTATATTTTTTGTTCTTTTACTGAAAATTTGTTTGCAGTAAATATTGTACAAGGGTAAAATCTACATTTGGTATCAGATCTTTGTTGGCTTCAAGGGGATGACTTTATGGTCAAGGGTTTGGCTCGGGACTGTGATAAGCCTTGTTACAGTGGGAGATCTGTGGTATTGATTTTTCCGGTGAAAATAAATGTCAAGCAATTCGAAGATGGAGATCGAGAAGTTTAATGGGCAAAGTTTTGAGTTGTGGAAGCTCAATATGGAATATATGTTGGTGGACAGAGATCAGTGGATCACGGTAGATCCAGGTACTGCACCTACAGGAACTTTAGCAGATGACTAGAAAAATTTGGATCGGAAGGCAAAAATCATAATCTGACCGTGTCTCTCTGATTCAATATTACTGAATGTGTCAGAGGAAGCTACAACCAAGGATTTATGGGAAAAGTTGTGGAATTTTTATCAATCTAAGTCCCTAGTAAATAAAATATTCCTAAGAAAGAAGTTGTATAACCTGAGGATGAGAGATGGAGACTCGATGGCAGAGCATTTGAAGGCCTTCGATATTGTGGTAAGTCAGTTAGAAGCTGTTGAGATTAAAATTTAGGATGAAGATAAATGTATCATTTTACTGTGTTCTTTACCAGACTCGTGGGATAGTCTGGTTGTGGCCATAAGTAGTAATACAACTTCCTTGAATTTTGATGAAGTGGTCTCATCCTTGTTGTCAGAGGAGATGAGACGAAAGAATATGGAAGGACAGAGCACAGACACATTATTTACAAGAGGACATTCCCAGGAAATAAATAGATATAAGTTCTCAAGTGGGAGATCTAAGTCTAAGGGTAGATCTAAATCTCCCGGAAAGTTTGTAAAAGTATGTTGGAGATGTGGAAAACAAGGGCACTACAAGAAGCAGTGTAGATCCAAAGTTGAGAAAAAGAAGGGATCTGAAGAATCTCCTTCTACATAAGAAAATACCTCTAATGAAGAAGGAGGGGATGTGTATTTAGCTTCTTCAAGCACACATGTAGATCATGAGGCATGGTTGGTTGAATCTGGTGCATCATTTCATATGACTCCCCACAGGGAGTGGTTCTAGGAATATGAAAGGTATGATGGAGGTAATGTTTTCTTAGGTGATGATTTGACAACCAGAATCATAGAACGAGGAAAATTCAAGTTGAGGCTCATAGATGGAAGGATTAGAACACTTCTTGTTGTTCTGCACATCCTAGGTTTGGCTAGAAATTTGATTTATGTAAGCAAATGGACGATGCAGGGGTAAAAACAATATTTGAAAAGGAAACCTGCAAGATAGTTCGAGGAGCAATGGTGTTGTTGAAGGGAGTTCGGTTTGGAACTCTGTATAAACTGTAAGGAAGCACTATTAGTGATGGGTGTAATAGTTCCATTGTTCCTAATATTGGAGTTGAAGAAGAAAGAACTCCTGCAGTCTTTGGAGAAAAGGTTATGATGTGGCATCAAAGACTGGGGCATATCGGAGAGAAGGGTCTTTGACTACTACACAGTAAAGGTATGGTTGAAGGTATGTCTATTTTCTCTCTAGATTTTGATTTATGTGAACATTGTCTATATGGGAAGAAAAAACGGGTAAGATTCCCTTTTGGTGCAACGAGGGCAGAAGGAATTTTACAGCTAGTTCACAGTGATGTTTTTGGACCTGTGTCGGTCCCATCATTAGGAAAATATGTGTACTATGTCTCATTTATAGATGACTTCTCGATGAATACTTGGATATATTTCCTCAGGAATAAATCTGAAGTCTTTGACAGGTTTAAAGAGTTTAAGTCTCTTGTTGAGAATCAAACAGAGAAAAGAATCAAGGTGTTGAGGAAAGATAATGGTGGAGAGTTCTGCAGGAATGAATTTGAAGAATTCTGCAAGAAGTGTGGTATAGCAAGGCAGAAGACTGCTCCATAAACACCTCAAAAGAATGGAGTTGCAGAAAGGATGAACAAGACACTGATGGAAAAATCAAGGTGCATTCTCAGTGGTGTCGGGTTAGGGAAAGAATTCCGGGCAGAGACAGTGGGTAATGCATGTTACCTGGTCAACAAATCACCCTCATCAGCGTTGGATGACAAGACTCCACAAGAGGTATGGAATGGTAAGGAACCTTCTCTCACACATCTCAAGGTATTTGG
Source organism: Picea engelmannii (assembly GCA_009831015.1). Taxonomy (NCBI): domain Eukaryota; kingdom Viridiplantae; phylum Streptophyta; class Pinopsida; order Pinales; family Pinaceae; genus Picea; species Picea engelmannii. Next base: position 48,301 of record ML777950.1, read on the forward strand.
CTGTGATGCATATTTTCATGTTCCAAAGGAAAACAGGAGTAAGCTAGATAAGAAGGTTGAAAAGTGTATCTTTATTGGATATAAAAATGGTCTCAAAGGTTATAAACTTTGGAACCCAAAAACTAAGAAGGTAGTGTATAGTCGAGATGTGGTATTTAGAGAAATGAAGGATGTTGTTAAATAGGAAGTCCTACTAAGTAAGGAAGAACCAGATAAAATAGAGTTTGATTTAAAGGATGATGAATCAGAATCTACAGAAGAACAAGAATCAGAAGAAGAAGATCCTCATACTCCATTATTGAGGAGATCAGTTCGAGAAAGAAGGCTATCGGAAAGGTATACTCCATCTGATTTTCGTTCAAATTTTGCTTTGTCTATTACTGATGATGATCCTAGAATTGTCAGGGAGGTAGTGGATTCAGAGGATGGAAATCTCTGGAAAAGGGCCATGTACGAAGAAATGGAATCTTTGGATAAGAATGAGGCTTGGGATCTAGTGGCATTGTCGACTAGAAGAAATCTCATTGGCATCAAATGGGTATTTAAAAATAAGTTGAATGCAGAAGGAAAAGTGGAGAAATACAAAGCTCGATTAGTAGCAAAGGGTTATTCCCGGGTTGAGGGAATTGATTTTGGTGAGATTTTTTCTCCTGTTGCCAAGTTAACCTCTATAATATTTATGTTATATGTTGCTACTGCATTTGATTTTGAAGTAGAATAGATGGATGTGAATAAAACATTCCTACATGGGGATCTGGAAGAAGAAATCTATATGAAGCAACCAGAAGGTTATGTTGTGAAGGGAAAGAAGGAGTTGGTATGCAAGTTGAAAAAGTCCTTGTATGGTTTAAAACAATCACCAAGGATGTGGTATCAAAAATTTGATACATATATGTTGGGACTTGGCTTCACAAGAATAAAAGAGGATCATTGTGTGTATTTTAAATTAATTGGTGATCATTTGATTTATTTGGTGTTTTCTGTGGATGACATGTTGCTAATAGGAAACAACAAGGAGATTATCCAGGATGTGAAAACTCAATTGTCCTCTAAATTTGACATGAAGCATCTCGGTTCTTCAAATTTCATTTTGGGCATGGAAATTAAAAGAGATCGGAAAAAGAGGAAACTTTTGTTAAATCAGAGAAAATATGTCGAGACAATATTGCAGAAGTTTAATATGCAGGAATGTAAACCAGTCAAGGTTCCTATTCCTATTGGGGTAAATTTATCCGCAGATCAGTGTCCCATGACACAGGAAGAGGAGGAGGACACTTCTCTTGTTCCATATGCGAGTGTAGTTGGAAGTTTTATTCATGCAATGGTATGTACTAGACCGAACATTGCACATGCAGTGGGATTTTTGAGTAGGTATATGTCAAAACCAGGTAAGGAGCATTATACACTAGTAAAAATGGTTTTTAGGTATTTGCATGGCACTACTAGCTATGGATTTTTCTATGAAGGAAGATCAGGATTGGACAGAGTGGTGTATATACATGGCTTTGTGGATGCAAATTGGGCTGGAGATCTGGATCATAGGAGATCTACAAGTGGGTATGTGTTTAATCTGTTTGGAGGAGCAATAAGTTGGATGAGCAAAATACAGGTTGTAGTGGCACTTTCAACTACAAAAGTTGAATACATGGCAGCCACTCATGCAAGTAAGGAAGAAATATGGTTATAAATATTGTGTTCAGGTGTTGGGTTCGTACAACAAGATGTAAGGATAGATTGTGACAGTCAGAGTGAAATTTTTCTGGCGAAGAACCCGGCTTATCATTCAAAGACAAAGCATATTGATATTCAATATCACTTTGTGAGAGACATGATTGAAGAAAAGAAAGTATTGCTAGTGAAGGTGGACACTTTGAATAATGTTACAGACTCATTAACAAAATCGGTGAGCACTGAGAAGTTCTCTTGGTGTAAAGGATCCATGGGCATTATTTCCCTGGATTGTTAACTATGTAACCCTGTAACCCCCTATATGAAAAGAAAACAACAAGTGGGAGAATGTTGGGTATGCGTTATATTATTTTCATGAGAAATAGTGTTTTCATTGCACCGGGCACGCAGGGGGGTTTGAGGGGGGCGAAGCCCCCTGCGCGGAGGTTCGGGGGAAGCACCCTCGAAAAAAAAAATTATGCCTTGGGAAACATGTCACATATTTAGGTGGTTTTTCAACACATGGTTTGTTTCCAATGGTTTTCTATTTTCAGTTAAGGAATTAGGGTTTTTTACTAATCCAGGTCATTGGGTTAGGGTTTTGGATTCTGTAACACACCCACTATCAAAATTTAAAAAAAATAAATTAGGTTAATCTCCCAGAAATGAGAAATCTCCAGAAGAAGCCTGCATTAGCGAAAAGCCAATCCCTGGTTCAATATCAGGATTCGGGGTTTCGGAGGTTGCGGTGTAGAGGGTGACTCCCGTTCTGTACGAATTATGGCATTCTGCTTTTGATTTACTTCATTTATATTTATAATTCTATTCTTCTCTGCATATGCATGTATTTAGGTGCATATACCTTGTCTTCTGTAGTGCTCATGGCCCCTGGCTCCTAACTATAAAATTCCCACTCAAATTTTGGGTTTCGGGGTTTCTTATAACAAGGATTCGGCGCATATTGAATCCTAAAATCTCGATCTCTGACTTCGTGATATGTTTAGGTCTTAATTAAACCGTCATTAATTAATTCTTTTAATCGAGGATTAAGAGTTAAGTTAATTGCGTCGGCTTTCAGGGTTCGCGATTTCATAGTACACGGACACCTTGTCCACGAAACTTGCGATATCTCGATATGCCGATGGACCACAAACTCCGATGGATTTGACTCCTGGTCGGGACTTCCTCTAACGGTGTAGATCTCTACCACGTGCCCACTGAACGGACGGTCCCGATCTTGTCGGTAATTCGCGGATCGCGAGTCCGTGTGGAAAGAGTTCTATGTATGCGAAAACTCTGATATGTCGAACCCCGATTCTTTTTAGATCCACGGACACGCGTCCCTCAAATGATGGATGGTCCTGATTACCCTTCACTGTTTCGGGGTTTTCAATACCCACGTGCCTATGTCTTCGGGATTCCCTATTTTCCGAAGGGACCAAATGTCGATGGTTCTCGATGGTTTCCACCTGTCCCACAGATGGACGGTTCAGATTGTATCGCGATTCCATTGTGCACGAGTTGCATGACTCCAGAAATCCCAATATTCTGAACTCCGACTCTCCAGGATCTCTCACCACGCGTCCACGTCGACGGATGGTCCAGATCTGATCGGGAAATCGCGTTTCGCGATTTCAACATGCACGAGTCTCTGGTCTCCGGGAACCCCGATTCACGATCTCCAAATCTTCGGGATCCTCTGCCACGTGTCCCTGCTGTTTGGACGGCTCAGATCCTATCGGGAAATCACGTTTCACGATTTCAACACGCACGAGTCTCTTGTCTCCGAAAACCCCGATTCCCGATCTCCGATGGGTGAAATCCCGATCCTTCCCAGAACGTCGACACGTGTCCTGCCGAGATCAACGACTAGGATATGTTCTCGGGATTTCGAGAACCACAAGGCCTCGATTCTCAGACTTAACAAAACCCCGATGACTCTTTCGGGACTCCTCCTATGCACGCCTGGGCTTAAACCCCGCACAACTTTTCTAGATTTAACGGCTTATGGGATTTTGTCAATCTTCTCTGTAAGATCCTAACCGTCGGTTTCCTCCTCCTTGAATACCTTCTCGAGAATTTCTAAAATATCCCTTCTACAAGAGGGAATCACTACAAGAAATCTAATCCAGGGCTTTCCTGGAGACGGATAGGGGAAATAGCTTCCCGAGGATAGGCTGGGAGCCTAACTTAGCTCAATATAAGCATAACTAGATTCATTTATCAACGTAAGTCGTGCATGGTTTCCTCTGTGATAATTATATATTAACTCACTCATATCAAACACTATGTGGACACTCTCATGCTGAAATCATTTACAATTTCACAATTCTATGAGATAATATCTACTTTTTATTATCAATTACTGCACAGGCATCCTTACACTGGAAACATTTACAATTACACAAGTCTATGAACATATGTGACAACATATAAATTTCAAGATGCAATATGAGCAAAATACTTATTAGAAATAACTTCAGCAATGGAAGCAACTATTGAGAGGGTGCTCATTTCCACCCAGCCGTAGGCGTAGCGACTCCAAATGGATTTACCACTAGCCACCCCCGAGCCGAGACCACGATGTTCTGAGACCTACGTCTCCCTGTCTGCCAGTGCCCAGGAGCGAAGGTTGCAATCCCCTCCTCTCTGCGATCACTCACTCTGCGTAAAACTGCCAGAGTTCCCCTTGCATCTGCCCCCGTCAATCGCTTCTTCCATACACCTTATCCTCTCGCGAGGTTGCGTGTGGCACGATTACCCTCACGTTGATCAGTCATGATGGCTCTACGGATAGGCAGTTCACCTCCTCATCCCTCATCAAGCCATCAACCTACTGGCCTGCAAGGCATTAATTTCAGGGCTAGCAAGATGCTTTTGGTTCTCCGAGCCAGTGGAGTCCAAATACGGTATTTAATTCTTGGTGGAAGTTAATGCCCCTTTTCTAGGTGCCCTCCACCACCATCATGGTCTCTTTTTTGCACATCCCCTCTCAGCAGTTCTGCAATAAATTCAAACTGTTATTTACATTCATTGACCTCTTCCTGCAGGTCCATTTACATCACATAATTCATACTTATGAGTTTTTCCATAGTCCTTGGCCAATTCAGTAATATTTACAATCTAGGGGAAACAGGGTGTTACAATTCCCTCCCCCTTAAAAGGTAACATCGTCCTCAATGTTCTTATCTACTAACATGAATTACATGTACAGAAGTAAACAAAATCGGATATGCCTGTCTCATGGCATCCTCCATTTCCCATGTAGCCTCATCTGGGCCAAAATGTTTCCACTGCACCTTGACCTGTGCAATGGTTTTGTTCCGGAGTTGGGTTTCCCTTCTGTCCAATATGCATTGGGGTTCTGGCAAGAATTATCCCTCCGGTTCCACCTGGATCACAGACCAGTCAATTATATGATTAGCATCATGTACATATTTATTCAATAAGGAAACATGGAAAAGATTATGTGCTTTTACTGTGGGAGGAAGTGCTAGCCAATAGGCTACAGGTCCCACTCTGTCTAGAACCTCAAAAGGTCCACAATACCGGGGTGCCAATTTGGCACAGGATCCCATTTTTAGGGAACTCCTCCTGGGCTTAATTATGAGATATACATGATGTCCTGTTTGGAACTCTCTTGGAGTTCTCTTTTGATTAGCATAGCTTTTCTGTCGGTTCTGAGCGACCTTCATATTTTGTTTTATTTGAGTCACTTGTTGTTCCATTTCTTTCAACATGTTAGGTCCAAAAGAAATCCTATTCACAGGATTTCTCCAACTGACTGGAGTATTACATTGTCTACCATAGAGGACCTCGAATGGGCTCATCTTTAAGGATGCTTGGTAGTCGTTGTTGTAGGCAAATTCTACCAATGGCAGGTAGTCATCCCATTTCCTAGGCTGATGCATCACATGCATCCTTAACATATCTTCTAATATATGATTTACTCTTTCTGTTTGTCCATCGATTTGAGGGTGATAGGCGGTACTAAATAGAAATTGGTCTCTAATCCCACCGTGATTTCTAGAATTTGGAAGTGAATTTTGTGTCTCTATCAAATATTATCTCTTTCGGCATGTCGTGCAGTCGGAACACCTCTTTCATAAATACCTGTGCGATATCTATCGCCTTGCAGGTTGATTTGATGGGAATGAAATGAGAAGACTTGCTCAGTTTATCTACCACCACCATAATGGCATCATTCTGTCTGGTTGAAGTCGGTAATCCGGTGATAAAATCCATGGAGATGGTTTCCCATTTCCATTCTGGGATGGGTAAAGGGTGCAGTAATCCGGTTGGGTGTCGATGTTCTACTTTAACCTATTGGCATTCTATGCATTGGGCCAAATATTTGGCTATGTCCTTCTTCAATCCCGGCCAGAAAAATTGTTTTCGGGTGGCAGTAATCATTTTCTGGTATCCCGGGTGACCAGTGTGAGGTATTTTATGTAGTTCATCCATGATGAACCTCTTCAAGTCGTCACAATTGGGAATGTAAGGTCTATTTCTGTAGGTGAGTAGACCTCCTTCGGTCCTCTGATAGCCTTCGTATTTTGCTCCAGCAGGTTCTTGTTGTCGGTATAGGGTCACATTTTGGACGAAGGGATCTGTTTCTTGTGCCTCCTTGACTCTGTTCTTGACATCTGTCTCGCAAGTACTCACTGCGGCCAGGTGAATCGTTCTCATGCTTCTGCTAAGGGAATCGGCCACCCTATTCTCCTTCCCTTTGATGTGTTTGATTTCAAAATCAAATTCGCTAATGAGGGCCATCCATCTAGATTGTCTAGTATTGAGCTTGGGTTGATCAAACAAATACCATAATCCACAGTGATCTGTCATAAGCACAAATTTCCTTCCCAGGAGGTAATGCCTCTACATTTTTAAGGCATGCACTATGGCAGCCAATTCTAGATCATGAGTCACATAGTTGACCTCATGTTCATTCAATTTTTGGGATTCATAGCAGATCACCCTTCCTTCCTGCATAAGGACTCCTCCGAGCCCTTCTTTACAGGCATCTGTGCACACAAGGAAATCAGCTTCTGGGTCAGCGATTTTCAACATGGGTGCATGGGTTAGTAGATGTTTCAAGGTTTGAAATCTTTCTTCACATTGTTGTGTCCACAGAAATTTCTTTCCCTTCTTCTGGAGGGCAGTTATTGGACAACCAATCTTGGAGAAATATTTTATAAATCTCCTATAGTATCCCGCCAATCCCATGAAGGATCTAATGTCTGAGACATCCTTTGGGGTAGGCCATTCCATGATAGACCTGATCTTGTCAGGATCTACTGCTACCCC
>ML777950.1:55566-66156 GCA_009831015.1 Picea engelmannii
ATCTTTGAGAAAATAGATGCACCTCCCAACTGATCGAATAGATCATCGATCCTGGGAAAGGGGTATTTGTTCTTTATGGTTACTTTATTAAGTTGTCTGTAATCTATACACAGTCTAAGGGTGCCATCTTTCTTTTTCACAAATAGGACTAGTGCTCCCCAGGGGGACACGCTGGGTCGAATATAACCCTTATCCATCATTTCTTTCAATTGCAATTTGAGTTCAACTAATTCAGGCATGCTCATCCGATAGGGTGTTCTAGACACCGGCACTGCTCCTGGTGCAAGTTCTATTGAGAAGTCAATGTCTCTTCTCAGAGGTAGACTCAGTATTCCTCTGGAAACACATCTCGGTATTCTCTTAGGATAGGGTGATCTTCAGGGCTTGGATCTGCACCTTCAGTTGTTTTTAACACCTGTACTGCATATAAGGGACATCCCTTTCGGAAATATTTCCTCATTTGTAATGCTGATATTTGTCTCACTGAGACCGGTTTTTGGATCCCTGGAAGGGTTATCCTTTTTCCTTCTTCGCTCACACATTCTAAGGTTTTATAGTAACAGTCCAGCTTGGCTTTATGGGTGGCCAGCCAGTCCATACCAACCAATAGATCGTAAGATCCCAGGGGTAATATATTAAGGGTTGCTTGGGTGAGGAATTCACCCAACATTAATTGGCAGGCTGGTACGACCTCTACCACCTTTCTTTTAGTGCCAGTGGCTAACTGTACCAACCATGGTTTTGTTTTCTTTTTTTGCTGTAGGTTACACTTATCAACGGTTCTAGGGTATATATAACTCAAATTTGAACCAGGGTCAATCAAAACAGATACCAAATGGTTGAAGATCATACCTTCTATTTCCACCACTGAAGCTTGGTGGTTGGCCTGGTTATTGTCCAAGGCTACATAAATCTGTGGCACACTCTTGGCCACATCGTTAACTGTGGTAGCTTCCTACATGTTATAAATCTCTTGATTGTTCTGTTGTCGGAGTGGACAGTCTCTTCGGAAATGATCTCCTCTGCAATCCCAGCATTCCAAAGGTTTTCTCTTTAGGTTATCAGTCTTTACTGGTATAGGTCCAGAAGTTTTATTTCCATCTGCCGAGGGAAAGTTTTGTTGGAGTACACTCCGGGTTGGGAAGTTCATTCTATGGTTCTTCTTGTAGTTTTTAAATCCCGAGGATTTGCTCCCTTTCCTCTGAAATTTTGAACCATTCTTTTGTTTCCAGTCTCCACGTGACTCTGCATGATGTCCATATTGCTCATGACAACATGTTGCCTTTCGTATAGTATCTTCTAAGGTCTTTGGTTCGTCAAACTCAATTTGGTTTTGGTATTCTTTGGGAATCCCGCTGATGAAGCGTTGTGCCTTCGCCTTCTCTACTTTGATGTAGGGTACGTACCTCAGTAAGTCAAGAAATTTGTTGACATATTCCTCCATGGTAAGTTGGCCCAGTTTGAGTTCATAAAACTCTTTAGCCTTCTCATCGAAATACCTTTCCGAAAAATACTTCTTCCGAAAGTACTTCTCAAACTATGTCTAAGAAAGGTCCTCCTCGTGGACCCCTTTTATATTCTTAAGGTCTTCCCACCAAATGGAAGCCTTTTCGTTCAGATTGAAAGTGGCCACTCGGGCCTTCAAGTTCTCTGAGAAGTCATGGACTCTGAAATATTTCTTCAGCCCAAGTATCCACTCCTCAGCGTCCTCTCCCTTCTTTATCTCACCATTGAAGGAGGGAGGTTTGGCCTTCCTAAACTCCTCAAATTTGTGACTCTTGGAAGTCTTTTGCTTCTTCTGTTTTCTGCGAGAATAGGAACTGGTCCTGCTGCTAGAAGAGCCTTCTGGATCACCAAATTCCTTCTCATTGGAATCATCTGGCACTGGTCCTTTACCTCTGGGGTGGACCTTTCTGGATGTGCTTCTCTCAGTGTGGTCACTGACATGACCACGATTTTTCATTTCAGGTTCATGCTGCATTTGTCGTTGTAGGTCAGATAGGCTCTGCAGTAGAACTGCATTAATTTCGATTTGCTTTTCTTGTTCTTTCATCATCCTTTCATTATCGGCCTTGCAGCTTTGTAATTCATCCATGAGACTCCTCACCGTCTCAGCTAAGTCTGTAGGGGTTCCTATTGCTCTTCTTTCATCAGACTCCTCGTCTCTGTTGTGGGAGCCTTCTCCCACCTCTTGGTGAGTCACCATACCCTGCATTTGTAGATTCCCGCAGTTGATCGTCTGCTTGAATGAAAAGACAAACGCTAGATATTAGTCAAGAGTTAAATACATTTTATAATTTGTACATAATTCCATAATTATTTCACATGCATACACAGTCGGGTGTTCATATTCCAAGTTTTTAATCCTGTATAAGATAGTCAAGTCAGGGGGTTACTCCCCATAGGAGTGTTTCGTACGAGGTTTATGCGCGACTAGTGCATGAGCCCAATCAGGCCGAGTGTTGTAACCATGCTCTGATACCACTTTGTAACACACCCACTATCAAAATTTAAAAAAAAAAAATTGGGTTAATCTCCCAAAAATGAGAAATCTCCAGAAGAAGCCTACATTAGCAAAAATCCAATCCCTGGTTCAATATCAGGATTCGGGGTTTCGGAGGTTGCGGTGTAGAGGGTGACTCCCGTTCTGTACGAATTATGGCATTCTTCTTTTGATTTACTTCATTTATATTTATAATTCTATTCGTCTCTGCATATGCATGTAGTTAGGTGCATATACCTTGTCTTCTGTAGTGCTCACAGCCCCTGGCTCCTAACTGTAAAATTCCCACTCAAATTTCGGGTTTCGAGGTTTCTTATAACAAGGATTCGGCGCATATTGAATCCTGAAATCCCGATCTCCGATTTCGTGATATGTTTAGGTCTTAATTAAACCGTCGTTAATTAATTCTTTTAATCGAGGATTAAGAGTTAAGTTAATTGTGTCGACTTTCGGGGTTCGCGATTTCATAGTACACGGACACCTTGTCCACGAAACTCGCTATATCCCGATATGTCTATGGACCACAAACTCTGACGGATTTGAATCCTGGTCAGGACTTCCTCCGATGGTGTAGATCTCTACCACGTGCCCACTGAATGGATGGTCCCGATATTGTCGGTAATTCGTGGATCGCGAGTCCGTGTGGAAAGAGTTCGATGTATGCGAAAACTCTGATATGTCGAACCCTGATTCTTTTTAGATCCACGGGCACGCATCCCTCAAATTATGGACGGTCCTGATTACCCTTCGTTGTTTCAATTTTTTCAATACCCACATGCCTATGTCTTCGGGATTCTCAATTTTCCGATGGGACCAAACGTCGATGGTTCTCGATGGTTGCCACCTGTCCCACAGATGGACGGTTTAGATTATATCGGAAAATCGCGTATCGCGATTCCATTGTGCATGAGTTGCACGACTCCAGAAATCCTTATATTCCGAACACCGACTCTCTGGGATATCTCGCCACGCGTCCACGTCGACGGATGGTCCAGATCCAATCAGGAAATTGCGTTTCGCGATTTCAACATGCACAAGTATTTGGTCTCCGGGAACCCCGATTCCCGATCTCCGACTCTTCGGGATCCTCTGCCACATGTCCCTGTTGTTTGGACGGCTCAGATCCTATCGGGAAATCGCGTTTCACGATTTCAACACACACGAGTCTCTTGTCTCTGGAAACCCTGATTCCCGATCTCTGATGGGTGAAATCCCGATCCCTCCTAGAACGTCGACACGTGCCCTGCCAAGATCAACGGTTAGGATATGTTCTTGGGATTTCGAGAACCACAAGGCCTCGATTCTCAGACTTAACAAAACCCCGATGACTCAGATTTCCCGATGACTCTTCCGGGACTCCTCCTATGCACACCTGGGCTTAAACCCCGCACAACTTTTCTATATCTAACGGCTGACGGGATTTTGTCAATCTTCTTTGTAAGATCTTGACCATCGGTTTCCTCCTCCTTGAAGACCTTCTCGAGAATTGCTAAAATATCCCTTCTACAAGAGGGAATCTCTACAAGAAATCTAATCCAGGGCTTTCCTGGAGATGGATAGGGGAAATAGCTTCCCGAGGACAGGCTGGGAGCCTAACTTAGCTCAATCTAAGCATAACTAGATTCATTTATCAACGTAATTCATGCATGGTTTCCTCTGTGATAAGTATATATTAACTCACTCATATCAAACACTACGTGGACACTCTCATGCTGAAATCATTTACAATTTCAAAATTCTATGAGCTAATATCTACTCCTTATTATCAATTACTGCACAGGCATCCTTACGCCGGAAACATTTACAATTCCACAAGTCTATGAACATATGTGACAGCATATAAATTTCAAGATGCAATATGAGCAAAATACTTATCAGAAATAACTTCAGCAATGGAAGCAACTACTGAGAGGGTGCTCGTTTCCACCCAACCGTAGGCGTAGCGACTCCAAATGGATTTACCACTAGCCACCCCCGAGCCGAGACCATGATGTTATGAGACCTGCATCTCCCTGTCTACCAGTGCCCAGGAGCGAAGGTTGCAATCCCCTCCTCTCTACGATCACTAACTCTGTGTAAAATTGCCAGAGTTCCCCTTGCGTCCGCCCCCATCAATCGCTTCTGCCATACACCTTATCCTCTCGCGAGGTTGCATGTGGCACGATTACCCTCACGCTGGTCAGTCATGATGGCTCTACAGATAGGCGGTTCACCTCCCCATCCCTCATCAAGCCATCAACCTACCGGCCTGGAAGGCATTAATTTCAGGGCTAGCAAGCCGCTTTTGGTTCTCCGGGCCAGTGGAGTCCAAATACGGTATTTAATTCTTGGTGGAAGTTAACGCCCCTTTTCCAGGTGCCCTCCACCACCATCATGGTCTCTTTCCTACACATCCCCTCTCAACAGTTCTGCAATAAATTCAAACTATTATTTACATTCATTGACCTATTCCTGCAGGTCCATTTACATCACATAATTCATACTTATGAGTTTTGTCATAGTCCTTGGCCAGTTCAGTTATATTTACAATCTGGGGGAAACAGGGTGTTACAGATTTCGCTAGCTCCTATATGTATATTGTATTGTAAACAATGTATCACTATGAATGAATATAGAATATGTTGGTTTTCTTGGTTTGGGTTTCCAGAGAAAAAATATTTGTGTAATGTTTGTATTTTCCATTGTATCTTTTCTGTTCTTTTACTGAAAATATGTTGCAAAGATTGTACAAGGTTAAAATCTACATATTAAACAAAAAATATTCTTAGACTATGCATATGTATGAAAATGTATAGTCCCGAGAAATTCTAGCAGCAAATATACCCAAGTATAATTACAACCATAAATACCCATAACAAAAAATATATAAATATAGTCCTTACACAAATTCAAGGTGTAATTTGGTGGATTCCATAACCATGATGGATAACACATATTTACAGTTCATATACCATTGTAACAACAATGTATGGAATATAAATAGCATAGTAAATATCAATTAATGGGACTACAAAATTATGCATACATGAATTTAGACAAACACATGGTGAAATACTTATCTGGTATAAATAGCCATTGACTGCATGCAGACCTCCGAATTTCTTCCCATCCTTAGACTCTACTTCTTATAAAACAGAAGCAGGCCACCCCCAAGTTGGGCACAAAATCCACTTGGGTAAATGGATTTATATCCTAGGCTAGGTTTTCTAAACAACAGTAATGTTTGGAATCAAGTGCCAACTGCAGCCAGCTACAATCCCTCATTCCCCACATGTCTGTCCCACCCTAGAAAGTATGCTCCTTCTCTACTCAATAGTCCTTCGACTGCCCCACTTACCTTCTAGGGCTTCATCAATAGGCCAAACAGGAAGTATTTGAGCCTTGTAGCTGTAATTGGCACTTTGGGAAGTCAATTCCCAACAATTCTCTCACCCGAAGAGAATGCTTATGCACTTGACAACCCACCTTTTGAGACAATAAGGGGGGCACGCACATCATATTCAATTATGATATTTTCTGAGAATAATTTACAGAAACAAATTGTGTATTTGAATTCCTTTCATAAAAATACCCAATTTCAAAAAACAATTCATTCGAAACGGAGTCTCGGAAGTGAAGTTATGAGAATTTTAAAATTCGTAGATTTCAGTGTTTTTCTGGAAACGGCCGCACAATTTTCAAAGTTTCATCCAAACTTCATTTGGATATTCTTCATTACAAAAAGATAATGTGGATATGTGTGGACATCTCATCGATGCATCTACTTCATCAAATCCGTGCAGACATCTACATGTTCAACAAAATCTTCAACGAGCACAAAATTGCACAGTTGCAAGGTCTTTGTGGAGTGAAGAACATAATTTCTTAGCAACTTCTTTTTGTTCCTTCTCATTTTTTTGTTTTTCCTTATGAATTATATCTTGAGGGGGTGGTTTTTCCATGAGGTTTGTTGGACAACTGAGAGGGGTTGGGGGGGCGGGGGGGGTGTGTGAATAAGTTGTTACCGTGCTTAAACAATTATGCTTCTTTTAAAATCTTTACAGGGCACTCAGTGATGATCACAATAATGGGAAATAAACAAAAGCACATTCAGCATCAGTCACATATATGAGAAGAAAGAGACAGATAATTCTCGAGGAAACCCATACAGGTTAAAAACCTCTTTTTCTTTATATGATAAGTATTATCTACATTCTTTACATTATCATACATATGAGCACCAACTCATTGTGAGGCTACAACCTCTGTTTTTGCAAGCTGCAACTTGCTAAGAGCACCAACTCTCTATTTTCTCTAGCACCCACTAGAAGGAAGCACCAACCCCCTGGTTTCTCTAGCACCAACTAGAAGGAAGCACCAACTCCCTGGTTTCTCTAGTACCAACTAGAAGGAAGCACCAACTCCCTGGTTTCTCTAGTACCAACTAGAAGGAATCACCAACTTCCTATGTTCTCTAGTACCAACTAGAAGGAAGCACCAACTCCCTATGTTCAAGAACCCACTTGAACCTTTGAGGACACCAGTCCTCCCTAGTACCTCCCAACCACCCTGAATTATAAATTCTTTTCTACTAAAACTTATTACAGCGATATAAAATTATTCAATGGCTTACCAGCCCTGTCGATGTTCTGTTACACTGCTTTGCCCTGTCTACATCAGTGTCTTCTGCACACCTCTATCCCTTTCTATTCTTCGGCCTTTTATTCTCTATGAACCATATCCCTTCCATGCACCATTCCTCGACTGTGTATTTCTTCTCCCACGTTCTCCCTCCTTGTACACACCTCCATTCTCCTACACAGCGACCACCCTTGTCTCTTCTTTGTTTAGCATTCTTATAGTCTCTGTTGTCTTTCTGCCTGCAATATTCGCAATCCCTCTGCATGTTCGCTCCGCACCAAATTCCTCTACAACTTGAGTGCTCTGTCTGATCATCATTGTGACTCTTCAGCTTCTCTGGTAGTTTTCCACTCGTTCAGCATCATTGTATGTTGTACTGAGATTCCTCAACCTCTCTTGAAGTTTGAGACTCTTCGTCTTCTCTGTGACAGTCGAGCTCACCTTCTTTGTTCCAGTTACAGGCCTCAATGCTCATCCAACTATCAATCACCTCCATGAACATCTTCATCCCTCTTGAAGATTCCTAGAGGCTCTTCACCTTCTCTGTCAATCATCCCCAAGTGTCTTCGAGTCCTCTGGCTGAAACCATCAGTGGTTTCTGGCAGTTACACTGTGTCGTGCTACAGTAGCCCTCCAATCTTGTTCAAATTCACTTGCACTGTTGGATTGATTCCATGGGATCTTGCATTCATTTTGGCATTTTGGCATTCGGCAATTCGGCATTCATGTGACCATGTGTCTCGACATCCCCAGTCGCGATCCCCGAAAAGGAGCTTGGTTGCTCTAGCTCTTTCCTCCATCTCTCGTTGATGTGACCAAGGGTTGTGACCACAGCCTTATGCATTTCATGAATCTGGAGATGAGGCATCTCGACTCTCCAAGTCACGATCCCCGAAACCCCGAAATGGCATGGGATCAACGGTCCCAATCAACACTTGATCTGACGGCTCAGATCATTTCACGATTTCGCATTTCATGATTTCGACATTCTTGATGTTCAATGTTCTTGTCACTACAAATTCCCTATCCACAAAACTATGAAATGGGGTCGGGTCAACAGTCCAGATCATATCTTGATCTGACGGCTGCGATTAAGTCACGATTTTGTATATCACAATTTCGGGATTCCTGTGGTTATTATTCTTTGATATCTCCAACTCTCGATCCACGAAACTCCGAAATGGACTGGGATCAATGGTCCAGATAAAACCTTGATCTGACGACTCATATTACATCATGATTCCACATATCGCAATTTTGGGATTCTTGTGGTTATTATTCTTTGACATCTCCAACTCTCGATCCGCAAAACTCCAAAATGGACTGGGATCAACGGTCCAGATCAAACCTTGATCTGACAGCTTAGATTAAGTCGCGATTCTGCATATCGCGATTTCGAGATTCTTGTGGTTATTATTCTTTGACATCTCCAACTCTCGATCCGCAAAACTCCAAAATGGACTGGGATCAATGGTCCAGATCAAACCTTGATTTGACGGCTCAGATTAAGTCGTGATTCTGCATGTCGTGATTCCGCATATCGCAATTTCGGGATTCTTGTGGTTATTATTCTTTGACATCTCCATCTCTCGATCCGCGAAACTCCAAAATGGTCTGGGAACAACGGTCCAGATCAAATCTTGATCTGACGGCTCAGATTAAGTCATGATTTCACATATCGCAATTTCAAGAGGTTAGGGAACCCTGCTCCTTTGACTCTCCAGTCAGCGAACTGACGATCTTTCCCCACGTGTCCTTCCTGATGATGGACGGTCCTCCTTCTTTCAGGATTTTGTGAGCCCGCTACTCCTTGCACTTTAAAGAACTTGCAGGTTCTCCTTGATCCGACGATGATCGGATCTCGTGCTTGGATTTAATGCCTGAGATCTATCCTCCTCTTCAGTGCGCTCTTCTTTTCTACATTGAGATCTAACAACCATCAGGAATTTTGAATTGTTGATCCAACGATCATTGTTGCTTCTCTTCCCCGATTATCACTGCACTATTGATCATCGTTGTTGTACTTAAGACATCATCACTGCTATACTTGCCATCAATGACAAGAATACGCTGCCTGTAAAACATGCCAACAATCTCCCCCTTTGTCATTGATGGCAACTAAGGCACCCAAATTCTTTTCTCCCCCTTTGACATCAATGTCAAAGAAGAGACATGATCCCCCTGAGCTGTTGCAGTAGTTTTAGGGGGCATTAGATATTCAACAATACAAAACTCCCCCTAACAAGATGGACTCTTCTAGGTGTGAGATGAAATGACACCCAGCTTTTGTCTGAGATATTCAAAAGGTGTCTTGGCTAGGGGTTTAGTAAAGATGTCTGCAATTTGTTCTGTAGTGGGAATGTAATGGACCTGAACAATCTGATTGGTGACCTGTTCTCTTAGAAAATGATATTTTATGGTAATATGCTTGGTCTTGGAGTGGAAGAGGGGGTTTTTAGACACACTGATGGCACTAGTGTTATCACAATGAATTGGGATCGGTGCAGTGTATTTTACCTCTAAGTCTGCAAGTGTCTGAATCATCCATAATACCTGAGTGCAACAGGTAGCAACAGCAATGTACTCTACGTCTGTGGTTGATAAAGAAATGGAACCTTGCTTTTTACTAAGCCATGCTACTAAAGAATCACCCAGGAAGAATGCTCCTCCACTGGTGCTTTTTCTCTCATCGACACAGTTTTCCCAATCTGCATCTGAGTAAGCAATTAACTGAAAATTCTGATTTCTGGGATACCACAGGCCATAAGTCATTGTTTCTTTTAAATATTTGAATATCCTTTTGACATCTTTCAAATGACTCTATTTGGGTGCAGCCTGAAATCGTCTTACCATTCCTACAGCATGCATTATGTATGGGTGAGATTATGTGATGTACAGCAGTCTTCCTATCATTGATCGATATGAGCTTTGATAAACATCAGGTGAATCATCATCCTTGCTTAATTTACATCTAGTTACCATAGGTGTACCCATAGGTTTAGAATCTCCCATTTGAAACCTTTTCAGCATTTCTCTTAGATATTTTTCTTGAGAAATGAACATCCCTTCGGGCCTCTGAGTAATTTGCAGACCAAGAAAAAATGACAGTTCTCCTATCATAGACATTTCAAATTCATACTCCATGGCAGAAGAAAACCATTGTACCAGTGAATCCTTATTACATCCAAAGATGATGTCATCTACATAGACTAGTACGATGAGCAAATTATTATCCTCTGTTTTAATATACAGATTGTTGTCAATTGCTCCTCTCTTGAACCCTTTGTCTTTGAGATACGTATCCAGTTTGTGATACCAGGCTCAAGGGGCTTGTTTTAAACCATATAAATCTTTCTTCAGCTTGCATACTAAGTCAGGGTTATCAGACAATTTGAAACCCTCTGGTTGTTCCATATAGACTTCTTCACTTAAATATCCATTGAGAAAGGCTGACTTGACATCCATTT
>ML777950.1:70913-90355 GCA_009831015.1 Picea engelmannii
AACTCATTGTGAGGCTACAACCTCTGTTTTTGCAAGCTGCAACTTGCTGAGAGCACCAACTCTCTATTTTCTCTAGCACCCACTAGAAGGAAGCACCAACCCCCTGGTTTCTCTAGCACCAACTAGAAGGAAGCACCAACTCCTTGGTTTCTCTAGTACCAACTAGAAGGAAGCACCAACTCCCTGGTTTCTCTACTACCAACTAGAAGGAAGCACTAACTCCCTGTGTTCTCTAGTCCCAACTAGAAGGAAGCACCAACTCCCTGTGTTCAAGCACCCACTTGAACCTTTGAGGACACCAGTCCTCCCTATCACCTCCCAACCACCCTGAATTATAAATTCTTTGCTACTAAAACTTATTACAACGATATAAAATTATTCAATGGATTACCAACCCTGTCGTTGTTATGTTACACTGCTCTGCCCTGCTTGCATCAGTGTCTTTTGCACACCTCTATCCCTTTCTGTTCTTCAGCCTTTTATTCTCTATGCACCATATCCCTTCCATGCACCATTCCTCGACTGTGTATTTATGCTCCCGCGTTCTTCCTCCCTGTACACACCTCCATTCTCCTACACAACGACCACCCTTGTCTCTTCTTTGTTTAGCATTCTTATAGTCTTTGTTGTCTTTGTGCATGCAATATTCGCAATGCCTCTGCATGCTCACTCCACGCCAAATTCCTCCGTAACTTGAGTGCTCTGTCTGATCATCATCGTGACTCTTCAGCTTCTCTGGTAATTTTCCACTCATTCAGCATCACTGTATGTTGTACTGAGATTCCTCAGCCTCTCTGGCAGTTTGAGACTCTTCGTCTTCTCTGTGACAGTCGAGCTCACCTTATCTGTTCTAGTTATAGGCCTCAATTCTCATCCAGCTGTCAATCGCCTCCACAAACATATTCATCCCTCTTGAAGATTCCTAGAGGCTCTTCACCTTCTCTATCAATCATCCCCAAGTGTCTTTGAGTCCTCTGGCTGAAACCATCAGTGGTTTCTGGCAGTTACACTGTGTCATGCTACAATAGCCCTCCAATCTTGTTCAAATTCACCTGCACCGTTGGATTGATTGCATGGGATCTTGCATTCATTTCGACATTTCAGCATTCGTGTGACCATGTGTCTCGACATCCCCAGTCGCGATACTTGAAAAGGAGCTTGGTTGCTCTAGCAATTTCCTCCATCTCTCGCTGATGTGACCAAGGGCTATGACCACAGCCTTATGCATTTTGTGAATATGGAGATGAGGCATCTCGACTCTCCAAGTCGCGATCCACGAAACCTTGAAATGGCGTGGGATCAACGGTCCCAATCAACACTTGATCTGACGGCTCAGATCATTTTGCGATTTCGACATTCTTGATGTTCAGTGTTCTTGTCACTACAAAGTCTCAATCCACGAAACTCCGAAATGGGGTCGGATCAACGGTCTAGATCACATCTTGATCTGACGGCTGCGATTAAGTTGCGATTTCGCATATCGGGATTTCGGGATTCCTGTGGTTATTATTCTTTGATATCTCCAACTCTCGATCCGCGAAACTCCGAAATGGACTTGGATCAACAGACCAGATCAAACCTTGATCTGACAGCTCAGATTACGTCGCGATTATGCATATCACGATTTCAGGATTCTTGTGGTTATTATTCTTTGACATCTCCAACTCTTGATCTGTAAAACTCCGAAATGGACTGGGATCAACGGTCCAGATAAAACCTTGATCTGACGGCTCAAATTAAGTCGCAATTCTGCACATCGCGATTTTGGGTTTCTTGTGGTTATTATTCTTTGACATCTCCAACTCTCGATCTGTGAAACTCCAAAATGGATTGGGATCAACGGTCTATATCAAACCTTGATCTGATGGCTCAGATTAAGTCGCGATTCCACATATCGCGATTTCGGGATTCTTGTGGTTATTATTCTTTGACATCTCTATCTCTCGATCCACGAAACTCCGAAATGGTCTGGGATCAATGGTCCTGATCAAACCTTGATATGACTACTCAGATTAAGTCATGATTTCACATATCGTGATTTTGAGAGGTTAGGGAACCCCGTTCCTTTGACTCTCCAGTCAGGGAACCGACGATCTTTCCCCACGTGTCCTGCCTGATGATGGACGGTCCTCCTTCTTTCGGGATTTTGTGAGCCCGCTACTCCTTGCACTTATAAGAACGTGCAGGTTCTCCTTGATCCGATGATGATCAGATCCCGCGCTTGGATTTAATGCCTGAGATCTATCCTCTTCTTCAGTGCGCTCTTCTTGTCTACATTGAGATCTGACAGCCATCGGGAATTCTGAATTGTTGATCCAACGATCACTATTGCTGCTCTTCCCTGATTATCACTGCACTGTTGATCATCGTTGTTGTACTTAAGCCATCATCGTTGTTGTACTTGCCATCAATGACAAGCATACGCTGCCTGTAAAACATGCCAACAAGGTTTTCCCTCTTTCCTCATTTTTTCAGTGTTTCATTCTTAGATGCATTGTACAATGGGTACCTAACATGGACTTGATTGGCGGGACCATTCATCATTTACTCCCTATTAGTGTTCAAGGGGGGTGTTGGAGATATTACACACTCACCTAGAATTATTTTCCTAAGTTTGATAGTCCAATGTTGAGAACGATTCTTTAGATGAGAATATTCTCTCTAGAGAATATTCCCCTACAAAATATGGTGTTCCTCTTCAATTTATAGTCAGTTACACTTAGTTAGACTAGTGGAAGTCACTCATGCATGGAAACCTCGGTTTTATCACTAGTAGTTGCATGTGTCTCTCTCACTTCCACACATGTGTCTCATTTAACTGATGATTTCATGGATCAATTAACTAGGACTAGGTGGTAGTTCACTCCAGTGTCTGTTAGTGAGTGTCTAGATCTCTCTAGATCACTACTATGGTGCATTAATTACTCATGTAACCTATATCTATTGTAAATTATTCACTCTTTGAGTGTGAAATTCAGTTAATACAATTCTTTGATTCTCTCTCTCTCTCGTTTCTATCTTTTCTCATTTTTTTGCAAACTGTGTATGTCCTTTGCTAGCTAAATCTTATCTGTGCAGGTTCATCCACATTTACAATAACTACATCTATCATTTGAAGAGTGAGTTGGAGGATATGATATACCATATCTAAGCTAGCATGATCACATATCTGAAGAATAAAATGAGGATATTGTTCGAGTCTAGAGAATATGAATAAGAGAGCTCATGCAATTAGTGACATAACACCCATATTACATTTTAAATACAAGTAAACACTACATAAAAGCATATAAATTCACTAATTTTGTAGTAGTATTTAAAGATACAGTGGCATGAACTATCCAAAAGACTATTGATGATAGTTTATAGATCATACACATAATAATAGTCATCACACACAGGGTGGAGAGAGAGAGAGATGTGATAATGAGAGCACAAAAATACTATATTGCCCCAATAATTTGTACTAACACTTTAACTCTCCAATTATATTTGATTTGTAATTTATATAACACCACATCAAATGATCCAAGTGGATACTGGTGGCCACCCACCTATTCCACTAATTCAAAATGGTTCTACATCTTGGCAGTTTTTTTACGATGTTTTGGGTTACAAACTTTTGGGGTCATTTTGAGGCCCTAAATGACGTTTTTTTGGTGAGACAATGCCTCGCCTATACTTAAAAGATGCTAGGCCAAACATAATGTGTACTTATCGGCTATACCATTATGATGAGATACCGAGCACCCCAAACATAGATCGTATGCAAAAGTTGTGCCCTGGGGAAGTTGACGTATCGACTAACCACATCGGGGCCCAAAAATATTTTGGCATTTCATCCTCTAGGGTTAGGGTTTTGGATTTTTAGGGATTTCTCATTGATGCTTTATGTTAAAATTACTTTTTTCGGCCTCTTTGTCATCATTTTCTTGTGAATTAGCATAGCCGACACATCTTTCTCTTAAGGATAAACTACCACCATTCTAGATAACTTGTGTACTTTGCATTTTACAATCTTTTGTATTCCAAAGAGTCATTAATAGAATATGAGTTTAAATGCATTACTATATTTCTCACAATATCTTTCTGTGTTTTCTTGTTATATCTAGTCCTTCACATCGTTCGCAATATAAACCAGATCATCAAAGAATGGTAGTTACAAAATAGTGACCAAAAACCTATTATTTTGATTGATCATTAGAAACAATCAATATAACTATTGTAAATTATTCACTCTTTGAGTGTGAAATTCAGTTAATACAATTCTTTGATTCTCTCTCTCTCTCTCTCTCTCTCTCTCTCTCTCTCTCTCATTTCCGTCTTTTCTCATTTTTTTGCAAACTGTGTCCTTTGCTAGCTAAATTTTATCTGTGTAGGTTCATCCACATTTACAATAACTGCATCTGTCATCTGAAGAGTGAGTTGGAGGATATGATATACCATATATGAGCTAGCATGATCACATATCTGAAGAATAAAATGAGGATATTGTTCGAGTCTAGAGAATATGAATAAGAGATCTCATGCAATTAGTGACATAACACCCATATTACATTTTAAATATAAGTAAACACTGCATAATAGCATATAAATTCACTAATTTTGTAGTAGCATTTTAAGATACAGTGGCATGAACTATCCAAAAGACTATTGATGATAGTTTATAGATCATACACTTAATAATAGTCATCAAACATAGGGTGGAGAGAGAAAGAGAGATGTGATAATGAGAGCACAAAAATACTATATTGCCCCAATAATTTGTACTAACACTTTAACTCTCCAATTATATTTAATTTTTAATTTATATAACACCACATCAAATGATCCAAGTGGATACTGGTGGCCACCCACCTATTCCACTAGTTCAAAATGGTTCTACATCTTGGCAGTTTTTCTACGATTTTTTGGGTTATAAACTTCTGGGGTCATTTTGAGGCCCTAAATGACGTTTTTTTGGTGAGACAACGCCTGGCCTATAATTAAAAGATGTTAGGCCAAACATAATGTGTACTTATTGGCTATACCATTATGATGAGATACCGAGCACCCCAAACATAGATCATATGCAAAGGTTGTGCCCCGGGAAGTTGACGTATCGACTAACCACATCAGGGCCCACAAATCTTTTGGCATTTCATCCTCTAGGGTTAGGGTTTTGTATGTTTAGGGTTTTCTCATTGATGCTTTATGTTAAAATGACTTTTTTGGGCCTCTTTGTCATCATCTTCTTGTGAATTAGCGTAGCCGACACATCTTTCTCTTCAAGGATAAACTACCACCATTCTAGATAGCTTGTGTACTTTTCATTTTACAATCTTTTGTATTCCAAATAGTCATTAATAGAATATGAGTTTAAATGCATTACTATATTTCTCACAATATCTTTGTGTGTTTCCTTGTTATATCTCTTCCTTCACATCGTTCTCAATATAAACTAGATCATCAAAGAAGGGTAGTTACAAAATAGTTACCAAAAACCTATTATTTTGATTGATCATTAGAAATAATCAATATAACTAGTCAATGATAATTGATTTGCATCAACGATGAAAATGAATTACTAATCATCATTGACAATCCTCCACAATTCATTGATGAAATGGGTGTAGTCAATGATATTTTCTTAGATCAACATGGAAGTATCACATAGTTAATGACGATGTTATCACTATGTCTATCGACATTGATGAGTCAAGTGTCGTCAATGTTGACAGTCTTATTTTGTTGATGTTAGTCAATATTTTTGTTTTATTGTTATTCGTTGTTGTTTCTCACTTCTAAATATTTTCACTTACACATTGCTAATTTACTACCAAGGATTTCAAAGAGAAAATGAGCTAATGAGAAACTACCCATAACAATACTCAAGGATTTGGCACAAGATCACAATTTGAACAAGTATAGTAATCTACTTTAATAAATCAGGAGGGATTAGAGAACTAACATACCAAGAAAGGCCCCCCGGATGGGGTGCCAAGTGTCAGGAGCAAGTTCTCCACCTAGAGGCCCGACAAGAACTATGAGACAACTCAAATGAAAGAATAATGAGATGGAGAGTGGACATGGGATCCTAGTCACTCGTCGACGGGCCAAAGAAATTATTTAGAGCAGGTTGAACGTCACCTCGAAGGTGGAAACACCGAGAAATGATATTCCCCTCTGCCCAAGTGGTATGTGTCAGGATAGATGGTATCATTCGGTGTTATGGTTGTTGATCGAAGGGAAAACAACATGGATGGAATTAAGTGGAAAAGGTGGCTGGTACACTACCAAAATGGGAACCTAGAGCTTGGGATGGAGCACGATTATAGCATTCAGTATGGGAGTACATCGAGGAGCATTGATCTAAGAATGATTCCCCATAACATGCCATGGAAATCAATTCATGTAGTGCGAGGTGAATTGATTAAGTACCTCAAGATGGGAAGTTTTCTTAATGGTTCAAAACTCATTTTCCTGAGTGAAGTGGATCGCCTAAGATGGAAATCTGAAGTGGAATTCCATAAGTTGGGAGATTGGGTCTGAGAGTGGGATCCTAGTAAAAATTTTCCCAAACTAATTCCATCAGTAAAGCTCGAGGAGAGATCCTAGCAAGGTCTCGAGGGTAGGAATGCAAATTTCCATTCCCAGTTGCTTCCTCGCCCCCCAAGAATCATAAATTGGTGGTCAACACTCCACAAAAAAAATCTCAGCAAGATAAAGAGAGGGAGGGAAGACTATAAAAAATCTTCCGTAAATTATGTGCAATGACTCAGAATGGAAAAAATTGGAACTCGTGAAAGGAACTGGAAATGAAAACAGTCAGAGGCTTCCTCCTCTCATGGATCGACCAACCAAACCAGAGTCACTAGGGAAACATGGATGTCAGGGTCTCATTTCAAATAGTTGTTCTCAAAGGAGGATAAACATATTTTGAAGGAGATTAAGGATGTTTTTAGGCATCAACAAAAGAAAATTTCAAATGAAGAGATTGTTCAGGAAGTAAGGGACTGGGTTGAGGACCCGAAGTATACTCGTACCAGAGAGACCAAATAATTCAGGTTGGTCGAGACTTATTGGGTGGTCAAAGATTTGGTTGTGCAAGGTATTGAGAAGGCGAGAAAATAAAATGACACAACTACCCAGGCTATCAATATTTTGGAAGGGAAATTCGACCTCTTCTGTTGATCCCAATTTGGCATCATGTTCAGAGTGAGATTTGAGGAGTTGACCCAGTTGAAGACCGACCAAATCCCGAGAGACCAAAAACCTATTATTTTGATTGATGATTAGAAACAATCAATAGAACTAGTCAATGATCACTGATTTTCATCAACGATGACAATGAGTTACTAATCATCATTGGCAATCCTCCACAATTTATTGATGAAATGGGTGTAGTCAATGATATCTTCTTAGGTCATCATGGAAGGATCACATCGTTAATGATGATGCTAATCACTATGTCTGTCAACATTGATGAGTCAAGTGTTGTCAATGTTGAAAGTCTTATTTTGTCGATGTTAGTCAATATTTTTGTTTATTGTTAGTCGTTGTTGCTTCTCACTCCTAAATATTTTCATTTAGACATTGTTAATCTACTACCAAGGATTTCAAAGAGAAAATGAGATAATGAGAAGCTACCCATAACAACACTCAAGGATTTGGAACAAGAGCGCAATTTGAACAAGTAGCGGTGCGCCTAGGGTCATATCGATGGGATGCTTGACCTGGCAGTGCAGAGGTAATCTGGTAGGAGAGGAGAAGATATCTGAGTATTCTTCCATGACCTTATCCACTTTCTTTTTTTGTGTGGAGAGATCAGTCATGGAGGCCCTGGATGTGGCTGCGATCTTTCGCTCACTTTGAGAGTGAATCACAAAGAAGACAAATTTTCCAGTCTGAGAGATGACCTTCCTGCATTGCTTGGCAGAGATCAAGGAAATAACACTAGGAGGGACTTCCTCGAGTATCCTGTACAATTTCCTATTCAAAGTAATAATAACACTATGAGGCCTAGACTCATATACAACATGACGTTTCCATAAATAAGGTTGGCCCAAAAGAACATTACAAACTTCGAAAGGAGAAACATCACACAATACCTTGTCTTTGAAGGGCTTGATGTTGTATGATAGTTGACACTGTCAGCTGACGCAAAGATCTCTTCCTTGGCAGAGCCATCCAATGGTGTAGGGTTGTGGGTGCGGCGTTGTCGGAAGGGCCAACCGCTTGACGACCTCTGTTGAGATGAGGTTCTTCTGGCTAACGCTATCGACGATAAACTGCAGTGGGGTACCTTTTACCCACATCTGTGAATGAAAGAGGTGCTCTCCTTCTTTTGGCTCATCTGGTTCACCAGGCTGGAGCTTGGTGGTAGAAACTGTGGCATTGGGTTCTGTGTCAATGATCCATCTTCCCCTTTCTAGTTCTAACTCAGATTCAGAACTCGCATCTGATTCAGAGGCTTTCACTTCAGCCAACAACGAATTCTTTGAGTGACAAACAACAATGTTATGCCAAGGTCTCTTATGGAAGTCACACCACTTCCCGGTATCTTTCTTTGTCTTTCTAGTGTCCTTCTTTACTTGTGGCTTGGACTGGTTGTCCTGACATTGTCCATATTTTCTCTATCCTTTGTTTTGTGGGTTGGGGCCGCCCTTTCTTGGCTTTTGTTGTGAGGGGTTCCGAGGCCCAAATTTTCATGTCTTTTGTTTGAGCTTCTGCTCGATTTTGATGACATATTGGTAGGCCACGCCCAAGGACGAGATGTCCAAAAATTCCATTTCGGTCTGGATGTATCTATGCAGAGCACTGCAATACTTGAGCACGATATGTCGCTTTGAATCTTTGATACCCAGTTTGGTGCGCAAGGTATAGAAGATATTTGTGAACTCTGACACTGCTTTGTCTCTTTCTTGGCATAGTGTGGTCCATTTGGTATACAAGCCGTCATAACTTCCGACAGGGTAGTATTGTTCCTTAATAGCATCCCTGAAGGATTCCTAGGTGGCCATGACTGTAAATAATGAGGGTTCCTCTGTTTCCTTTTGCTCATAGAAAGTTTCCCACCAATCTTTGACATGGGGAACACCAATCTTTGACACGGGGAACGACTTTGAGGAGAACAAAAGTAATATTTTCTCTATTAGAAAAGTTATGGACAGAAAAATACCCTTCTAGTAGATTCAACCACTTGTCTACAACATCTGTGTTTATCTGACCTTCAAATATATGAATATCGAAGTTGATTTGTACCTTGAAGGGGGCAGCACCTCTGCTCGAGGAAGATGCGTTGCCTGTTGGTAGCCGCCAAAGGATTTGCGCGAAACTATCCATCATCTCGTTCCTCTGTTGCATGAGGGCTTCCTCAAGAAACATTTTGAAAGGATCTCATGTCCCATCATCTTTATTTTCTCCTTCCATGAGAGGTCGCTTGGGCGTGCGAGAGCTTTTGTCCTCAAGAGAAACAAGATCGAGACCCAATTCTTTGTACCGTGACCTCGTTGGGGACATGCATTAAGACGACAAGGAGAAGACCTCTCTGATACCACTAATCCAGATTTTATGAGCAGAACAAAATGAATACAGATTATTAAAATATGCTTAATAGAAAATAACAGAGATACAGTAAAACTGGTTTTCTATTCAATAAGGAAATAAGTTGAAACTGTAACATGCAGCGGAAAACAAGCTTGTTGGAATGGTGGCAGCTTATCTCTAAAAAGAGATGTCACGGTTGCGCTCATTCACAAGAAAATGGTTACAATGAGGCTCTTAGGCCTTTTACAATAAACAGGAATGTCAAAAACCCTAGACATCCAAAAACCTAATCCTAGGAGATGAAACGCCAAAAGTCATGTGGGCCCCGTTTGGGTAAGTTAGTACATCAACTTCCCAAGGTCGTAACTTTTGCATACGATCTTCGTTTTAGGCGCATGATAGCCCGTTGGAAAGGTTTAACCAAGAAGAAAATTTTTTTACTGGCCCAAAAGAGAGCCCTTGGCAATCACTTGGGCCCCAAATCCCCAAAAAATGTCGTTTAGGGCCTCAAAACAGCCCCGAAAGTTTGGAACCCAAAAAACTGTTAAAAAATTGCCAAGGTGGAAAATTGTTTTTCGAGCCAGTGGAATAGGTGGGTGGCCACCGATATCCACCTTGATCAATATCATTCGACGTTATGGTTGTTGATCGAAGAGGAAACAACAGGGATGGAATTACGTGGCGAAGGTGGCTGGTACACTACCAAAATGAGAACCTGGAGTTTGGGATGCAACACAATTATAGCATTAAGTCTGGGAGTACGTCGAGGAGTGTTGATCTAAGAATGATTCCCCATAACATGCCATGGAAATCAATTCATTCAGTGTGAGGTGAATTGCTTAGTACCTCAAGATGGAAAGGTTGCTTAATGGTTCACAACTCGTTTTCTTGAGTGAAGTGGATTGTCTAAGATGGAATTTTGAAGTGGAATTCTAGCAGCTAGGAGATTGGGTCCGAGAGTGGGATCCTAGTAAATTTTTTCCAGAACTAATTCCATCAGTAAAGCTCAAGGAGAGAGCCCAACAAGGTCTTGAGGGTAGGCATGCCAATTTCTATTCCCAGTTGCTTCCTCGCCCCTCGAGGATCATAAATTGGTGGTCGACACTCCACAGAAAAACTCTCAACGAGATAAAGAGAGGGAGGGTAGGCTATAAACAATCTTCCGTAAATTATGTGCAACGACTCAAAATGGCCAGAATTGGAACTTGTGGAAGGAAATAGAAAGGAAAACATCCAGAGGCTTCCTCTTCTCAAGGGTCGACCAACTGAATCAGAGCCACTAGGGCAGCATGGATGGCAAGGTCTCATTTCAAACACCTATTCTCGAAGGAGGAGAAGCATATTGCGAAGGAGATTGAGGATGTTGTCAAGCGTAAACGAAAGAAAAATTCAGATGATGAGATTGTTCAAGGAATAAGGGACTAGGTTGAGGACCCAAAGTATACTCGTACTAGAGAGACAAAATACTTTAGGTTGGTCGAGACGTATTGGGTGGTCAAGGATTTGGTTGCACAAGGTATTGAGAAGGCCAGAAAAGAAAATGACACAACTACCCAAGCTATCAAGATTTTGGGAGGGAAATTCGACCTTTTCTGTTGATCCCAATTTGGCATCAAGTTCAGAGTGAGATCTGAGGAGTCGACCCAGCTGAAGATCGACGAAAGCCCGAGAGACCAGAGTCTCCTAGGCTCGCGTGACTGCCCTATTCAAATTGGTGATGATGAAGATGCAACTTTGGACACATAGGATAACACAAAGATGGAGCATGGTCTCGAGACCCCTGATAACTATCGAGTATGATATGATTAGAGATGCTTAGATTTCTTTTTGACTGATTAGGATTGAGCATGTTGTATACATCCTACTCAGGCTCTGGATCTCAAGAAGTTATATTCTTTAGATGCATTAAGCTCTAGCTAGTTAGGCAAGTATGACCCTTTTTGCTATGATCCTTAGGCCTCCGGCTCTAAACCTGAATTAGATGAATAAGTAATTTGCAGTAAACTTTGTGGATTTCCTTGAAAATTTGATGATAAACATTTGATACTATACCAAGAGAGCTTTGGTTTGCTTTTTGATAGAACCTGCCTACCTGACTTGTATTTTTACTATTCATATTTAGTAATACAATAACTCTATTTTAGTTTTAAAAAAACATACCCAAAAATTAAAAATAAAAAACAAGTAAAATAATGATTAAACATATTATCGTTTCATTTTTCCAATTGAAAAAAAACACTTCAATTGTGTTGAGCTAGCATGTTACATGGAAATCTATAGCTTAAGGAAAATTATCTCCTAAAAAGGTAACTTCCTCCAATATAAAGGTAACTTATTATTAAACAAAGTTCCACATATAAATGATATAAACAAAGTAATAAATACGTTTTTAAATCTATCACACAAAGACCTTTAGGCTAGCCCATGAGTCAATGTGTTAACAATGATCAAATTATCTTAAAAAAATTAAGATTCAGATATTTTGAGGAAATGAATGAGGAGGTCTAGAGTTGTAAGTTTTAGTATTTGGTTGAAATTGTAATTTTATGTTGTTTAAATTGTATTTATGAATGTATAAATAAATTTAATGTACTGAAAAATTTATTGAACATTCTGATTATACAAACTTAACCACTCTAATTTACAGATTCAATAATTTATTATCAGATTTCTCGCAAAATTAAATAAAACATATCTCTTAAAAAAACAAAGGTAAAACGTTTAGAATACGGCTTAGAAAAAAATTGATTTCTTGGCATTTGGAGGGAAAATAACGGTCAAAATTGAAACATGCAGGCCCATACCGAATGCCCATGCCCCAGTCAAAAGCATTAGTTCTACGCGGTTGCATGGGCTACACGTTATCTGTCTGTCATTTTCAATAAAAGAAACGTCTGCCCGAGCCGCAAAAGCTTTTGTTTTACGCGGTAAATCGGGCTACACGTATGTGTCTGTCAATTTCAATAAAAGAAACGTCCGTAAAAGCTGCCCGAGCCGCCGTGTCCATCTCCATCTCCAAAAACCCAGCCCGAGAAATGTGGATATCATACAGAAACCCATCTGCTGACATATTTATCTTCCGACGGAGGCGAAGATTCTCTCGCAGAACCGCAACGGAATTACCAAAGATTATAATAAGAGAACGCAGAAATGAAATGCAAGAATATTGGGTTTTGGTGGCGAAGATCTTGCGTTTGTTTGAAGATTATTTGGTTGTTTAAAAAATGGGTTTCGATTTCAACTTTCAACAGTGCCTGCATGTGCTCAGTACGAAACACGTTAAGTCACATGACATGACAAAGGCAGGCAGATTCCTTTGGACTCTCTATCAATCTATGATTTTATTTTTAATTCACTAGCGCATCACGCTGTTTCTATTCAATTCTTTTACTTTATTTTATTGATTGACTTGGAAATAACGCGGAACAAGATGAGCCGCTGAGTGGACGGACAGCCGTGACCTTTCCAGAGGGACTGAAAGGAACTTGTTTCCCCCTGTGTGTTCATGGCGAATACGAAGCATCCTGCTTCACAATATTGAATGCGGCAAGAGGATGGGTATGCACAGGCGGATTTGAATTGTAACTATTTTGTTGGTCAGCATTGAAATGTTGTATGATGGTGGGTATGTATGATTGAGTTTGAATTGCTTCCAATTCAATTATACATATCCACTTTCACGTAGAGAGTGGGGTCAGGGAATAATAGAGAAAACATAATATGTAGAGGGTGGGGTTGGGAGAATAATTATTCCCCAACCCTATTATGTTTTTTCTATTATTCTCCACCCCACCTTAATATATGAGGGTGAACTCATAATAGGACATGACTGTTCAAAGAAGGTATACCTGTAACCCAGGGGCTCCACATTTCTGAACAAAACACTTCCCTTCTGGAAAACTCCACAAAAAGCTGAAGAAGAGGTCTAGGGGAGGGAGACCAAAGATAAATAATGCAACTACCTTAAGAACTACCATTCCACAACTCCACCAGAATGAATGCAATTCAAATCCGACCATGCATACCCATCCTCTTGCAGCATTCAATACTGCGAAGAAGATTGTTTAATATTCACCATATACATGGGAAACAAGTTCCTTTTGTATCACTTCTTCTGGAAAGGTCAACAGCATTCAATGCTGCGTAACAAGATAGATAATGGTCTCCCTTGAGTGGATGGACAACCTTGACCTTTCCATAGGGATTGATACAAAGGAAACTTGTTTTTCTTATATGTTCATGGCAAATTTTAAACACCCTACTGCTTATTATAAACACCCTACTGCTTATTATTGAATGCTGTAAGAGGGTGAATATGCACCATCAAATTTGAATTGCATCCACTTTGCTACACAGTATTGAATGTTGCTTGAGAACCGATATGCATCATTGAATTTCAGTTACTTCAAATCTAATTATACATACCCACCCTCATACAATCTTCACTATTAGTTAACAAAATAGATATCGATCATTCATTATCTATTCAATACTACTTAACAAGATATATATTAATCTTTCATTATCTATTCAATACTACTTAACAGGATAGATATTGGTGGTTCATTATCTATTTCTGTAAAAATTGTAAATGAATAGATCATTCAAACTCCCAACATGTCTCTTATGTTGCTGCCCATTTATAGCAAGAATTTGCATCAATTGAAAGATAATTAACAAAAAAAATAGTTAGTATGACTAGATTGTAGGTTTTTCCAAGAATTTTATTTTAATCTTTTTTCCATTGACATAACAGAAGGGTTACTGAAAACCAAGATGACACCATAAACCAAGGACCATGGATTTGCTAATTACTCGGTAGCTCCAACCAAGAATCATCCTCACGCAGTGATTACATTAGTGATGGTCTGTTCTGTTAAAAGTTGGACACTAACGATTAAACATAGCACCTTGCATTGCATTGCCATTCAAAGTTTATGCCTCTTAGTCGTGTCATTCCGACATTTTTTCCATTTGTATGTACTTGCACTGATGACACAGTTTGTTTGATTCTGCGTCGTTTTTGATGCTGGACAAGATACAAACCAGGCTTGTAGGCTCTCTTTGATCGGAGCCTGTACGTCTTATCAAGTACCTTTATTAATGATTCATTATGTTCCACTTTGCCATTGTGAAGATACCTTGAATCTGGTCCAAATATATATTTTACTGTTCATCTTAAAAAGAGGTTAAACGTTTTATTTTTGGAAAGTTTTTAGGCAACTTTTTCTGTTTGATTTTGTCTGAAATTCGGTGATGAATGGTTGGCTTAGCAGATTTGAGTGATTAAGTTTGTATAATTCGAGTATCTCAGGGATTTTTCATCACACTGAATCCATTTATACATTCAGAAATACAATTTAAACAACTAATCCATTTATACATTCAGAAATACAATTTAAACAACAGAAAATAACAATTTTGTCCAAATTTACATCGCCAAATTCCAGCCAAAAAATCCAAAACATAGAACATTTAGCCAATACCTTTTCAAAATAACATTAATATGCAAACCTATCCAACCTTCCTCCAAAAATGTGTGTTGAGTTCTTACACCTACACCTGAAACCCCCAAAACTTGTAAGAAGTCTATTTGAAGAAGTGAAATAATCTTATTGCCCTCAATCACCATCACAATAATAAGTACATAAAGCATGTCCAAAACTTATCTCAAAATGTTGTGGAACCCAAGCTTCGAACAAAATTAGCTAATCGCCAAACATAAGGTGTGGTGCTTAGCTTTAAAAGGAATCCATTACAAAAAAAAATTAATAATAATTCAACGTTACAATTTTTTTTTTAATAATTCAAAGTTGTTTTTTTAAAAGCTTTTAAAAGCACAGACATATTACAAATTACCACAGACGTTTTATGGCACACATTCTTAACCAACCTTTAGACGTTCTCAGCCGCGAGTTAGTGGTTGTGCTAGTCTAAACGTTTTATCTTTTGGTTTTTCTCAGCAACCATCATTGAAATAAGTTTATACAATCTTGGTAAAATTGTAATTTTATATTGTTTAAATTGGTTTTTTTGATGCATAAATAGATTTGGATTCAACTCAAATCTACAATTTCAACAATTTTTGGCTAGATTTTAGAAAAAATTGATTGGAAAATATACCTAAAAGATTTTAGGAAAAGATTTTGAGACTAATGCATTTTGCTTGTGATTGTGTGGTTTTGATGATGGATCATAGATAGGGGAGTTAAGATACAACCCTCAAAAGTAGATAAATAATAATGACAATGCTAAGCCTCTCATTGCACTACTTATGATGGATAATACATAGGTCCAATAAATGATTACGCATCACTGAAAGCTACAAAGATATTTGGATAAGTTAATTAAGGTAAAGCCAAATATGCAGAATACCATTTTGGATATTAAAAATGGCATATGTAAGGTACCAAACAATAATATGCAGAGCCAAAGCACAAATATTAACAAAGTATTTAACATAAGAAAATAAATCAATGAGCACAATAATAATATAGACCAAAATATGATACCTTTATTAATTCTGGAAAACATTGTTCACTTTCCTCTTCGAGGGGGAAACCTATGATAGAGCAAAGATCGAGTACAAATGATTTCACAATAAAACTTTTACAGTGCTTTCGACCTCTATATATACTACTTCTATCTTCCTGAGAACATTTTAGAGGAGGAACTTTCTAGAGGAAAAACCTTCTAGTAAGTCTTGCTACAATAGTTGTGTTCAGATTATTACATAGGCCTTATTTATTAACGATGGCCTTTACTACATAGAAATACATATTATTCTATCTACTAGAGGGGTTAGGGAGGTTAGGACCTTAACATGCCCTCCCCATTAAAGAACAACCTTGTCGTAAAGGCTTGAGATGTGGGAATTGCGAAAAAAATGGTGGTTGGCTCCCATGTGGCATCCTCGGGCTGTGTATCCTTCCACTATATTAAAACTTCCTGAATTGTGCATTGATGGAGACGATGCTCACGTTGGGCCAAGACATCTCATGGTCGCAATTGAATGGAACCTTATTCATCCAATTAAGGGATACTAGTTTGAATCGAGCACTTGTATCCAATCACTTTCTTTATGCAAGATACATGAAAACATAGATGGAGCTTGGAGTGATTGGGAAGGGATAATTTGTAATCCATGGGCCACATGTGCTTGATGATTGTATAGGGGCCATACAAATTTGGAGCAAACTTTTGTTAGTGGTGTGCTTTGAGGGAAGTTTTCTTATATGGTTGTAGATGAAGAAACACCTGATCCCCTTTGGAAAAATGGTGTTTGGAATGACAATGATCAACTTTTTCTTAATTCGATTCTTAGCCATGACCAAATTGTCTTTGGGAGTGCGTACAATGTCAACTCGAATTGTAAGGGTTATGTCCACCTCCTGGACCTTGGAGACACTGGGCATGTAGGATAATACAGAGGGGGGATTTTGACCATAGACTGTCTCAAAGGGAATCATGTGAGTGGCACCATGGTATGTTGTATTGCACCACCATTCATCTAGGGGTAGTCACTAAATGTAGATTTTAACCTTGTACAATTAATTATTGCAAACAAATTCTTAATAAAAATAGAAAAGATACAATGGCTCACACATACACACACATTACATAGAGATTTTTTCCTTGGAAACCCAAACTGGGAAAACCAACAACCTATTTAGAGTCATGCCTCTAATCTTCTTTATTCATCATATCTTCATTGTTTACAATACAATACAATATATATGATCACGTGGCATCCAAAATCCCTAATCCATTGACTTGGATTAGTCAACAACCCTAATTCATTAACTGGAATTAGAAAACCATCCGCGAAAACCATGTGCTGACAAACCACAAAAAATGGATGCAAAAAGTCACCATTTTTTTTTGAGGGGGGGAGGGATAGCACCCACCCCCCACACATCCGACGCAACACAAACACTAGATATAGTTGTGAAGAGAATACAACACATACCCAACATTCTCCCACTTGTTATTTTGTTTGCATACAAGGGGTTACAGGGTTACATAGTCAACAATCCAGGGAAACAATTCTCATAGATCCTCTACACCAAGAGAACTTCTCAGTGCTCACAGATTTTGTTAATGAATATGAAACATTCTTCGAAATGTCCACCTTCATCAACAACACTTTATTTTCTTCAACCAGGCCTCTCACAAAGTGATATTGAACATCAATTTGCTTTGTCTTTGAATGATAAGTCGGGTTCTTCACTAGGAAGATTGCACCCTGACTGTAACAATCTATCCTTACAACTTGTTGTACCAACCTAATACCTGAACACAATCCCTGTAACCATAATGCTTCCTTACTTGCATGAGTGGTTTCCATGTATTCAACCTATGTAGTTGAGAGTGCCACTACAAACTGTCTTTTTCTCATCTAACATATTGCTCCTCCAAATAGATTAAACACATACCCACTTGTAGATCTTATGTGATCTAGATATCCTTCCCAGTATACATCAACAAGCCCATGTATGTACAACACTTTGTCCAATTATAGTCTTCCTTGGTAGCACAATCCATAACTAGTAGTGCCACGCAAATACCTGAAAACCCTCTCTACTACTGTCCATTGATCCTTCTTTGGTTTTGACATATACCCACTCAAAACTCCCACTGCATGTGCAATGTATGGTCTAGTACAAACCATCGTATACATCAAACTTCCAACTGCACTAGCAAACAGAACATGGTATGTTTCCTCTTCCTCTTCTTGTGTCTTGGGACACTAATCTGTCGATAACTTTACATTTACAGGAATATGAACCCTGACCGATTTATATTCCTTCATATTAAACCTCTGTAATGTTTTCTTGACAAATTTTCTCTAATTTAACCAAAGTTTCTTGTTTTCATGATCTCTTTTAATTTCCATGCCCAAAATGAAATTTGCATCACCAAGATCCTTCATGTCAAACTTAGAGGACAACTGAGTTTTCACATCTTGGATAATCTCCTTGTCGCTTCCTATCAACAACATATCATGCACATACAAGATCAAATAAATAAGATGATCACCGATTAATTTGAGATACACACATTGTGTTGAAAAACTGATGCACGTAGGTAAATTTAAAAATTTATAACATACAACCAACATACCAATACATCTTGCATATATCGGGATCACTAAAAGTGAGACAATCACAGAGAGAACACAAGTATACCCTGGGAAAACCTCTTGGGGTAGAAAACCCAGCCAAAAATTCTCTTTAGATTCTTCAACAAAGTACAATACCAGTACAAGACTTTAGAGTAACTAGCAAGGACTCAGAGGGCAAAATATAACTGACTTTCCTTCTTGTTGTAGCAGAGTTATGACAACTTTAAAATAGTATTTGTAGCAGCCTTATATCAGCAAGGAACAACAGAATACTCCAAAAACTAGCAGCCATATACCAACATAAAATACTTCAGCAAATAGATGCCTTGCCTCAACAGAAGACTGCAACAAAAAAAGGTATTTAAATGGTAAGTGAATGCTTCTTTTTATAGGTTGGTTTGGCTACCCTAAGCATCACCCTAAGAATGTATGAAAGTTGTATAACAACTGTCATATCTACCCTCCTTTGGCTGCCAATAGTCACCTCCTAAAGTTCCCAAGAGCCACCTCTTAATGCTCCCAAAGGTCACTTCCTTTGTCTCTTCTAGAGGCTGCCCAAATTGTTGTCTTAGGATTGTATTATAGTTGTTATACAACTATCATACCACCGCCCTAAGAAACCCCCCTAAGATGGCCACTCCAACCATCCTAAGAAACCCTCTTAAGCAACCTCCCTAAGCTAGCCACTACAACCTCCCTAAGAAGCCCTCTTAGAGGTGTTATGAGGTTGACACATTGCATATGGTTGTCTTGGCATAAGGTTGACACTTGTCATGTGTTTGATGCTTGA
>ML777950.1:98146-204920 GCA_009831015.1 Picea engelmannii
GAAAATATACCTAAAAGATTTTAGGAAAAGATTTTGAGACTAATGCATTTTGCTTGTGATTGTGTGGTTTTGATGATGGATCATAGATAGGGGAGTTAAGATACAACCCTCAAAAGTAGATAAATAATAATGACAATGCTAAGCCTCTCATTGCACTACTTATGATGGATAATACATAGGTCCAATAAATGATTACGCATCACTGAAAGCTACAAAGATATTTGGATAAGTTAATTAAGGTAAAGCCAAATATGCAGAATACCATTTTGGATATTAAAAATGGCATATGTAAGGTACCAAACAATAATATGCAGAGCCAAAGCACAAATATTAACAAAGTATTTAACATAAGAAAATAAATCAATGAGCACAATAATAATATAGACCAAAATATGATACCTTTATTAATTCTGGAAAACATTGTTCACTTTCCTCTTCGAGGGGGAAACCTATGATAGAGCAAAGATCGAGTACAAATGATTTCACAATAAAACTTTTACAGTGCTTTCGACCTCTATATATACTACTTCTATCTTCCTGAGAACATTTTAGAGGAGGAACTTTCTAGAGGAAAAACCTTCTAGTAAGTCTTGCTACAATAGTTGTGTTCAGATTATTACATAGGCCTTATTTATTAACGATGGCCTTTACTACATAGAAATACATATTATTCTATCTACTAGAGGGGTTAGGGAGGTTAGGACCTTAACATGCCCTCCCCATTAAAGAACAACCTTGTCGTAAAGGCTTGAGATGTGGGAATTGCGAAAAAAATGGTGGTTGGCTCCCATGTGGCATCCTCGGGCTGTGTATCCTTCCACTATATTAAAACTTCCTGAATTGTGCATTGATGGAGACGATGCTCACGTTGGGCCAAGACATCTCATGGTCGCAATTGAATGGAACCTTATTCATCCAATTAAGGGATACTAGTTTGAATCGAGCACTTGTATCCAATCACTTTCTTTATGCAAGATACATGAAAACATAGATGGAGCTTGGAGTGATTGGGAAGGGATAATTTGTAATCCATGGGCCACATGTGCTTGATGATTGTATAGGGGCCATACAAATTTGGAGCAAACTTTTGTTAGTGGTGTGCTTTGAGGGAAGTTTTCTTATATGGTTGTAGATGAAGAAACACCTGATCCCCTTTGGAAAAATGGTGTTTGGAATGACAATGATCAACTTTTTCTTAATTCGATTCTTAGCCATGACCAAATTGTCTTTGGGAGTGCGTACAATGTCAACTCGAATTGTAAGGGTTATGTCCACCTCCTGGACCTTGGAGACACTGGGCATGTAGGATAATACAGAGGGGGGATTTTGACCATAGACTGTCTCAAAGGGAATCATGTGAGTGGCACCATGGTATGTTGTATTGCACCACCATTCATCTAGGGGTAGTCACTAAATGTAGATTTTAACCTTGTACAATTAATTATTGCAAACAAATTCTTAATAAAAATAGAAAAGATACAATGGCTCACACATACACACACATTACATAGAGATTTTTTCCTTGGAAACCCAAACTGGGAAAACCAACAACCTATTTAGAGTCATGCCTCTAATCTTCTTTATTCATCATATCTTCATTGTTTACAATACAATACAATATATATGATCACGTGGCATCCAAAATCCCTAATCCATTGACTTGGATTAGTCAACAACCCTAATTCATTAACTGGAATTAGAAAACCATCCGCGAAAACCATGTGCTGACAAACCACAAAAAATGGATGCAAAAAGTCACCATTTTTTTTTGAGGGGGGGAGGGATAGCACCCACCCCCCACACATCCGACGCAACACAAACACTAGATATAGTTGTGAAGAGAATACAACACATACCCAACATTCTCCCACTTGTTATTTTGTTTGCATACAAGGGGTTACAGGGTTACATAGTCAACAATCCAGGGAAACAATTCTCATAGATCCTCTACACCAAGAGAACTTCTCAGTGCTCACAGATTTTGTTAATGAATATGAAACATTCTTCGAAATGTCCACCTTCATCAACAACACTTTATTTTCTTCAACCAGGCCTCTCACAAAGTGATATTGAACATCAATTTGCTTTGTCTTTGAATGATAAGTCGGGTTCTTCACTAGGAAGATTGCACCCTGACTGTAACAATCTATCCTTACAACTTGTTGTACCAACCTAATACCTGAACACAATCCCTGTAACCATAATGCTTCCTTACTTGCATGAGTGGTTTCCATGTATTCAACCTATGTAGTTGAGAGTGCCACTACAAACTGTCTTTTTCTCATCTAACATATTGCTCCTCCAAATAGATTAAACACATACCCACTTGTAGATCTTATGTGATCTAGATATCCTTCCCAGTATACATCAACAAGCCCATGTATGTACAACACTTTGTCCAATTATAGTCTTCCTTGGTAGCACAATCCATAACTAGTAGTGCCACGCAAATACCTGAAAACCCTCTCTACTACTGTCCATTGATCCTTCTTTGGTTTTGACATATACCCACTCAAAACTCCCACTGCATGTGCAATGTATGGTCTAGTACAAACCATCGTATACATCAAACTTCCAACTGCACTAGCAAACAGAACATGGTATGTTTCCTCTTCCTCTTCTTGTGTCTTGGGACACTAATCTGTCGATAACTTTACATTTACAGGAATATGAACCCTGACCGATTTATATTCCTTCATATTAAACCTCTGTAATGTTTTCTTGACAAATTTTCTCTAATTTAACCAAAGTTTCTTGTTTTCATGATCTCTTTTAATTTCCATGCCCAAAATGAAATTTGCATCACCAAGATCCTTCATGTCAAACTTAGAGGACAACTGAGTTTTCACATCTTGGATAATCTCCTTGTCGCTTCCTATCAACAACATATCATGCACATACAAGATCAAATAAATAAGATGATCACCGATTAATTTGAGATACACACATTGTGTTGAAAAACTGATGCACGTAGGTAAATTTAAAAATTTATAACATACAACCAACATACCAATACATCTTGCATATATCGGGATCACTAAAAGTGAGACAATCACAGAGAGAACACAAGTATACCCTGGGAAAACCTCTTGGGGTAGAAAACCCAGCCAAAAATTCTCTTTAGATTCTTCAACAAAGTACAATACCAGTACAAGACTTTAGAGTAACTAGCAAGGACTCAGAGGGCAAAATATAACTGACTTTCCTTCTTGTTGTAGCAGAGTTATGACAACTTTAAAATAGTATTTGTAGCAGCCTTATATCAGCAAGGAACAACAGAATACTCCAAAAACTAGCAGCCATATACCAACATAAAATACTTCAGCAAATAGATGCCTTGCCTCAACAGAAGACTGCAACAAAAAAAGGTATTTAAATGGTAAGTGAATGCTTCTTTTTATAGGTTGGTTTGGCTACCCTAAGCATCACCCTAAGAATGTATGAAAGTTGTATAACAACTGTCATATCTACCCTCCTTTGGCTGCCAATAGTCACCTCCTAAAGTTCCCAAGAGCCACCTCTTAATGCTCCCAAAGGTCACTTCCTTTGTCTCTTCTAGAGGCTGCCCAAATTGTTGTCTTAGGATTGTATTATAGTTGTTATACAACTATCATACCACCGCCCTAAGAAACCCCCCTAAGATGGCCACTCCAACCATCCTAAGAAACCCTCTTAAGCAACCTCCCTAAGCTAGCCACTACAACCTCCCTAAGAAGCCCTCTTAGAGGTGTTATGAGGTTGACACATTGCATATGGTTGTCTTGGCATAAGGTTGACACTTGTCATGTGTTTGATGCTTGACATAAAGTTAACACTATATCAAAACTTTATTTACATGGTTAGTTACAATAGGGAAAATAACTTTCAAAGCTATATAATTCAACACTCCCTCTTAGCAAGGAAGGTATTTTTATAGTACCAATTGTTACATCCATTTGTCTTTACTTGGCTATTGACTTGTTGATCCATATAGAATCTATTCATCAAGAGAAGTTTTATATCCATAGCTAGCATTGGGATCAATAGCATCTCTGGTGAGCATACTGTTGTCATTACAGGATTTTTATTCACTTAGTTCACAAAGAACTGTTTGTGCAGTTCACAAAGAACTATCCTACTAGCCATATGCTAGAGGAAGTTGTATAGTTCACCAAGAACTGTCAATTCACCAAGAACTGTCTTACTTAGTGCCAATCCTTTTTCATATTGAATGAGTAAACTTAGAGCTAGTCCTTTTTCATATTGGATAAGAATAAAATAAAATAGCTCACATCCTACTTGTAAATGACTTGCCCTGCTACTGTCACTAGAATCCCATATGCATCTCTTTACTCCCTCTTATGAGGGACCAGTCCAAGTTTGTCTCTGAAGTACTCAAACTTCACCTTTGACAGAGGTTTGGTTAACACATCTGGAACCTGCTCATTGGTAGCCACATAATGAAGCTTCACTGCTCCCTTTTCTACCACATCACAGATAAAATGATACTTGATTCCAATATGCTTTTATTTGTCATGAAACACAGGGTTCACTAACAACTTTACGCAACTCTGATTTTCACAACAAATACTAGTAGCATCTAACTCAATATCAAATAATCCTGAAAGTAATTTCTGTATCCATACAACTTCAGTACATGCTAAACATGTTGCCATATATTATGCCTTAGTTGTATTGAGCGCAAAACTGGTTTTCTCCCTGCTAAACCATGATATCATACTTGATCCCAAACTAAAACAACATCCTGAAGTACTCTTACGATCTGTGACACTACCAGCTCAATCTGAATTAGAGTATCCTTGTAGTCTGAACTCACAATCTACATCATACTTGATACCATACTCAATGGTACCTTTCAAGTATCTCATCACATGTTTTGTTGTGATCAAATGAACATGTCTAGGTTCAACCATATACTAACTTAAAGTGTTCACAACAAAACATATCCCCAACCTTGTATTCGTTAAATACATCAACGAACCAATCATTTGCCTATACAAAGTGGAATCCACTACCTATGATGAAGTATCACATAATAACTTTGGATTTGTCGTCATAGGTGTAGTCATGGATTTACAACCCATCATTCCAAATATATTTAGAATTTCCACAACATATTTTTCTTGACTAAGAAAAATCTCACCTAGATTCTGCCACACTTCCAGACCTAGGAAATAGTGCATATGACCCAGATCTTTCATTTAAAATTCTGAAGCAAGCTTCTTCTTGCAATCAGTGATGAGATTTCCATTTCCTGTTAGAAACATATCATCCACATACAATAGTAAGATCACCTGTTCATCATTCTCAATCTTATAGTAGAGATTAGAATCTACTTTACTCTTGATAAAGATAAATCTCATCAAAAAATTATCAATTCTTCCATACCATGTCTTGGGTGCTTTCTTCAAGCCATAGAAGGCTTTCTTTAATCTGCACACATGTGTCTGACTGTCACATGTCTCAAATCCTTGTGGCTGCTCCACATACAATTCCTCTTCTATCACACCATTCAAAAAAACACTCTTTATATCCATTTGATGTAGTTTCCATCCCATCTTTGCAGTTATAGCCATAGTATCTCTAATGGAAGTGTATCTTTCCACAGGAGCAAAGGTTTCTTCGTAATCTATTCCCTCTTTCTGAGAGAACCCATGATCCAGATTATTTTCGGCACGAAATGAGAGTGGAGATATAATAAAGAAATGCACAGAGATATTGCAGATATTCAATAATATAACAGAAATGTATCAGAGATGCAACCATAAACAAAGATATACAGTAATACATGATTTCTATTAATCAAAGAAATGTACAGAGACTGTAAAAATACAGAGTGAAAGACTCGCTAGAATGGTAGTAGCTTATCTCTGAGAAGAGATGTGACAGCTACTCGCATTCGCAAGAAGATGGTTACAATGAGGCTTTGAAGGCCCTTTTACAATAAGCGGGAATTCCAAAAGTCCTAGACATCCAAAAACCTAACCCTAGGAGATGAAGTGCCAAAAGTCATGTGGGCCCCATTTGGGTAAGTTAGTACATCAACTTCCCGGGGTCGTAACTTTTGCATACAATCTCCATTTTAGGCGTATGATAGCTCGTTGGAAAGGTATCATCGAGGAGATTCATTTTAGGGGCTCGATCATGCCTTTGGCTATCATTGAGAACCTTGATCTTGAAAAAAATTCATTTAGGCCCTCAAAATGGCCCTGGAAGTTAAAACCTGCTAA
This sequence comes from Picea engelmannii, assembly GCA_009831015.1. NCBI lineage: Eukaryota > Viridiplantae > Streptophyta > Pinopsida > Pinales > Pinaceae > Picea > Picea engelmannii. The sequence continues at coordinate 104,377 of ML777950.1, forward strand.
AAATAGTAAATTGCCAAAATTACCAGAAAGTTGTTTTGAGCCAGTTGGAAAAGGTGGGTGGCCACTGATATCCACCTAGATCAATCCTCCCTCCTTAGGAAGCAATGGTCTCCATTGCGTTGAGTTCCCAGGGGAGAAGGAAAAGCATTTGTTGAATCTTCATCTTGGTGAGTTGCTTGTCTTGCTGGAGACGTCGCGCTGCTCAGTTTGTGGAAGTCTATCACGAACCTGTTGAGGTTGAGGCTATTCAACAAGTCGAGATACATGATAGGATGGTGTGCAGAAGAAATCTTTGTGCTTTGTTGCAACCTTGTTGACCTGCTTCTATTGGATAGAAGGTGCTTGGGGCAAGGCCGTAGTGGTTGCAGTGTCCTTTTGTTCTCCTTTTAAACAGATTGTGAAGAAGATAAATTTTGCAGTATGAGATACTAGCTTGCGACACTTTTTAGGTGGAACAGTAGTCATAACTACCTCTGGTATTCTGTAGAGATGAACCCCCAAAGTAACAATGACACTACAGGGTCAAGACTCATAAACAACATGGTGTCTCCACATATATGGTTGGCCCAAGAGCACGTTACAGACATCTAGTGGGGCAACATCACATAATACCTCATCCTTGAAGGGTTGGATGCTGTATGATAATCGACACTGTTGGCTGACACTGAGATCTCGTCCTTGGTGAAGCCACCCAATGTTGTATGGCTGCGGGTGTGGTGTTGTCGAAAATCCCAATTGTTTGACGACCTCTGCTGAGATGAGGTTCTTCTGGCTTCCGCTATCAACAATAAAATGCAGCGGGGTCCCATTCACCCACATCTGTGAATGAAAAAGGTGCTCCCCCTCTTCAGGATCTGTTGGTTCTTCTGGTTGAATTGTTGCGGTAGCGATAATAACAGTGGGGTTGACGTCAATGATCTGTCCTTTACCATTATTTTTAGAATCAGGTCCTGAATCATGGTTCGACTCTGTCTTTGATCTCGACGACTAATGACTATTTTGAGCGACATTCATCGGTGTTGTTCCAGGGGATTTTGTGGAACTCGCACCATTTTTCGGTGTCCTTCTTTGTCTTCCCGTGACCCTTCTTTTCCCGTGTCTTGGACTGGTTTTCGGGAAACTATTTGTTAGGGTTGTCTTTGTCATACTTTGGTTGTTGCGGATTTGTAGACCTGAACTCCCATTTGTTCTGGTGCTTAAATTTCTACTCAATTTTAACAACATATCGATAAGCAACACCGAGTGATGAGATGTCCAGAAAATCCATTTCAGTCTGGATGTATCTGTGTAGAGCCCCACGGTATTTCAGAACCAAATGTCACTTAGAGTCTTTGATACCCATCTTGGTGTGAAAGGTATGGAAGGTATTGCTGAACTCTGAAACTGCTTGGCCCCTCTCTTGCCGCAGTGTGGTCCATCTCATGTACTGGTCCTCATAGTTGCCAACAGGGTAATACTATTCCTTTACCGCATCCACAAAAAAATCCCAAGTGGGATCGACCCCATATATTCGAGACTCCTCTGTGGAAATTTTCTCCCAGTAAGTTTCCCACCAATGTTTGACATGAGGGAGAGCTTTAAGGAGTGCAAAGGTGATCTTTTCTTTGTCGGAAAAATTGTGAACAGAGAAATAACCTTCTAGCAGAGTTAACCATTTTTCTAGGGATTCTGCATTTATCTGTCCTTCAAATACAGGAATATCAAAGTTAACTTGTACCTTGAAAGGCAAGGTGTATCAAAAGTGGCCGTTTGATGAAGATGTGCCTGATTCTATCGACAGGCGTTGATGGATGTGGGAAAAATTCTCTATCATTTCGTCCCTCTATCGCGTGAGAGCTTGCTCAAGCAACAGATTGATAGGATCGTCTACTTCGTCGTTTTTCTTTTCTTCCGCCATTGAGAGTTTCTTGGGTGTGCAAGAGCTATTGTCTTCAGAAGAGACAAGCTCAAGACCCAACTTTATATACTCGGACCTCGTCAGGGACATGCACTGAAAAAAACAATCAAGAGCAACCTGCTTTGATACCACTGATCCAAATTATTTTCGGTACGAAATGAGAGCGGAGATATAATAAAGAAATGCACAGAGATATTGCAGATATTCAATAATATAACAAAAATGTATCAGAGATGCAACCATAAACACAGATATACAGTAATACACGATTTCTATTAATCAAATAAATGTACAGAGACTGTAAAAATACAGAGTGAAAGACTCGCTAGAATGGTGGCAACTTATCTCTGAGAAGAGATGTGACAGCTACTCGCATTCGCAAGAAGATGGTTACAATGAGGCTCCGAAGGCCTTTTTACAATAAGCGGGAATGCCAAAAATCCTAGACATCAAAAAACCTAACCCTAGGAGATGAAGCGCCAAAATTCATGTGGGCCCCGTTTGGGTAAGTTAGTACATCAACTTCCTGGGGTCATAACTTTTGCATACGATCTCCGTTTTAGGCATATGATAGCTCGTTGGAAAGGTATCATCAAGGAGATTCATTTTGGGTGCTCAATCATGCCTTTGGATATCATTGAGAACCTCAATATTGAAAAAACTTCATTTAGGCCCTCAAAATGTCCCCGGATGTTAAAACCTGCTAAAAATAGTAAATTGCCAAAATTACCAAAAAGTTCTTTTGACCCAGTTGGAAAAGGTGGGTGGCCACTGATATCCACCTGGATCAATCCTCCCTCATTAGGAAGAAATGGTCTCCATTGCGTTGAGGTCCCGGGGGAGAAGGAAAAGTGTTTGTTGAATCTGCATCTTGGTGAGCTGCTTGTCTTGCTGGAGACGTCGTGCTGCTCAATTTGTGGAAGTCTATCATGAAACTGTTGAGGTTGAGGCTGTTCAACAAGTCGAGATACATGAGAGGACGGTGTGCAGAAGGAATCTTTTCACTTTACTGCAACCTTGTCTACCTGCTTCTATTGGATAGAAGGTGCTTGGGGCAAGGCTGTAGTGGTTGCAGTGTCATTTTGTTCTCCTTTTGAACAGATTGTGAAGAAGTTGAATTTTGCAATATGAGATACTAGCTTGCGACACTTTTTAGGTGGAATAGTAGTCGAAACTAGCTCTGGTATTCTGTAGAGATGACACTACGGGGCCGAGACTCATAAACATCATGGCGTCTCCACATATATGGTTGGCCCAAGAGCACGTCACAGACATCCAGTGGGGCAACATCACATAATACCTCATCCTTGAAGGGTTGGATGTCGTATGATAATCGACACTATTGGCTGACACAAAGATCTCATCCTCGGCGAAGCCACCCAATGTTGTATGGCTGTGGGTGTGGTGTTGTCGACAATCCCAACTGTTTGACAACCTCTGTTGAGATGAGGTTCTTCTGGCTTCCGCTATCGACAATAAAATGGATCGGGGTCCCCTTCACCCACATCTGTGAATGAAAAAGGTGCTCCCCCTCTTAAGGATCTGTTGGTTCTTTTGGTTGAATTGTGGCGGTCGCGACAATAGCAGTGGGGTCTGTGTCAATGATCTTTCCTTTACCATTATTTTTTGAATCAGATACTGAATCAAGGTTTGGTTCTTTGTTTTTGATCTCGGCCACTAATGACTGTTTTGAGCGACATTCATCAGTGTTGTGCCAGGGGCTTTTATGGAACTCGTACCATTTTTCAGTGTCCTTCTTTGTCTTCCTGTGACCCTTCTTTTCCCATGTTAGGGCTGCCTTTGTCATACTTTGGTTGTTGCGGATTTGCAGACCTGAACTCTTGTTTGTTCTGGTGCTTAAATTTTTGCTCAATTTTAATAGCATATCGATAAGCAGCACCGGGTGATGAGATGTCCAGAAAATCCGTTTTAGTCTAGATGTATCTATGTAGAGTCCCACGGTATTTCAGAACCAAATGTCGGTCAGAGTCTTTGATATCCATCTTGGTGCGCAAGGTATGGAAGGTATTGGTGAACTCCGGAACTGCTTGGCCCCTCTCTTGTCGTAGTGTGGTCCATCTCATGTACTGGTCCTCATAGTTGCCAACAAGGTAATACTGTTCCTTTATCGCATCCACAAAAAAATCCTAAGTGGGATCGACCCCATATATTCCAAACTCCTCTGTGGAACTTTTCTCCCAATAAGTTTCCCACCAATGTTTGACATGAGGGAGAGCTTTAAGGAGTGCGAAGGTGATCTTTTCTTTGTCGGAAAAATTGTGAACAAAGAAATAACCTTCTAGCAGAGTTAACCATTTTTCTAGGGATTCTGCATTTATATGTCCTTCAAATACAGGAATATCAAAGTTAACTTGTAACTTGAAAGGCGAGGTGCCTCCAAAGTGGCCGCTTGTTGAAGATGTGCCTGATGCTATCGACAGGCGTTGAAGGATGTGGGCAAAATTCTCCATCATTTCGTCCCTCTGTCGCGTGAGAGCTTTCTGAAGCAACAGATTGATAGGATCGTCTGCTCCATCGTTTTTCTTTTCTTCCACCATTGAGGGTTTCTTGGGTGTGCAAGAGAGATTGTCTTCAATAGAGACAAGCTCGAGACCCAAATTGCTATACTCGGACCTCGTCGGGGACATGCAATAAAAAAACCGATCAAGAGCATGCTGCTCTGATATCACTGATCTGGGTTATTTTCGGCACGAAATAAGAGCGGAGATATAATAAAGAAATGCACAGAGATATTGTAGATATTCAATAGTATAACAAAAATGTATCAGAGATGCAACCATAAACACAAATATACAGTTATACACAATTTCTATTAATCAAAGAAATGTACAGAGACTGTAAAAATACAGAGTGAAAGACTCGCTAGAATGGTGACAACTTATCTCTGAGAAGAGATGTGACGGCTACTTGCATTCATAAGAAGATGGTTAAAATGAGGCCCCGAAGGCCTTTTTACAATAAGCGAGAATGCCAAATTTCCTAGACATCCAAAAACCTAACCCTATGAGTTGAAGCGCCAAAATTCATGTGGGCCCCATTTGGGTAAGTTAATACATCAACTTCTCGGGGTCGTAACTTTTGCATACGATCTCCGTTTTATGCGTATGATAGCTCGTTGGAAAAGGTATATTTGAGGAGATTCATTTTGTGGGATTAATCATGCAATCATTGAGAACCTTGATCTCAAAAAACCTTCATTTAGGCCCTCAAAATGGCCTCGAATGTTAAAACTTGCTAAAAATAGTAAATTGCCAGAATTGTCAGAAAGCTGTTTGAGCCAGTTGGAAAAGGTGGGTGGCCACCGATATACACCTGGATCAATCCTCCCACCTTAGGAAGCAGTGGTCTCCATTGCATTGAGTTCCCGGGGGAGAAGGAAAAGCGTTTGTTGAGTCTGCATCTTGGTGAGCTGCTTGTCTTACTGGAGACATCGCGCTGCTCAGTTTGTGGAAGTCTATCATGAACCTGTTGAGGTTGAGGCTATTCAACAAGTCGAGATACATGAGAGGACGGTGTGCAGAAGGAATCTTTACGCTTTGCTGCAACCTTGTCGACCTCCTTCTTTTGGATAGAAGGTGCTTGGGGCAAGGCTTTAGTGGTTACAGTGTCCTTTTGTTCTCCTTTTGAACAGATTGTGAAGAAGATGAATTTTGCAGTATGAGATACTAGCTTGCGATACTTTTTAGGTGGAACAGTAGTCAGAACTACCTCTAGTATTCTGTAGAGATGAACCCCCAAAGTAGCAATGACACTACAAGGTCGAGACTCATAAACAGCATGGCGTCTCCACATATATGGTTGGCCCAAGAGCACGTCACAGACATCCATTGGGGCAACATCACATAATACCTCATCCTTGAAGGGTTGGATGCTGTATGATAATCGACACTGTTGGCTGACACAGAGATCTCGTCCTTGGAAAAGCCACCCAATGTTGTATGGCTGCGAGTGTGGTGTTGTCGACAATCCCAACTATTTGATGACCTCTGCTGAGATGAGGTTCTTCTGTCTTCTGCTATCAACAATAAAATGCAGCGGGGTCCCCTTCACCCACATTTGTGAATGAAAAAGGCACTCCCCCTCTTCAGGATTTGTTGGTTCTTCTGGTTGAAATGTTGCGGTAGCGACAATAACAGTGTGGTCTGCGTGGATGATCTATCCTTTACCATTATTTTCAGAATCAGATCCTGAATCAGGGTTTGGTTCTTTGTCTTTGATTTCGGCCACTAATGACTGTTTTGAGCAACATTCATTGGTGTTGTGCCAGGGGCTTTTGTCGAACTCGCACCATTTTTCGGTGTACTTCCTTGTCTTCCCGTGACCCTTCTTTTCTGGTGTCTTGGACTGGTTTTCAGGAAACTGTTTGTTAGGGCCATCTTTTTCATACTTTGGTTGTTGTGGATTTTTAGACCCGAACTCCCATTTGTTCTATTGCTTAAATTTCTGCTCAATTTTAACAGCATATCGATAAGCAGCACCGAGTGATGAGATGTCCAGAAAATCCATTTCAGTCTGGATGTATCTGTGTAGAGCCCCATGGTATTTCAGAACCAAATGTCGGTCAGAGTCTTTGATACCCAACTTGGTGCGCAAGGTATGGAAGGTATTGGTGAACTCTGAAACTGCTTGGCCTCTCTCTTGCCGTAGTGTGGTCCATCTCATGTATTGGTCCTCATAGTTGCCAACAGGGTAATACTGTTCCTTTACCGCATCCACAAAAAAATCCCAAGTGGGATCGACCCCATATATTCAAGAATCCTCTGTGGAACTTTGCTCCCAGTAATTTTCCCACTAATGTTTGACATGAGGGAGATCTTTAAGGAGTGCGAAGGTGATCTTTTCTTTGTCAGAAAAATTGTGAACAGAGAAATAACCTTCTAGCAGAGTTAACCATTTTTCTAGGGATTCTGCATTTATTTGTCCTTCAAATACAGGAATATCAAAGTTAACTTGTACCTTGAAAGGCGAGGTGTATCCAAAGTGGCCGCTTGATGAAGATGCGCTTGATGGTATCGACAGGCGTCGAAGGATGTGGGCAAAATTCTCCATCATTTCGTCCCTCTGTCGCGTGAGAGCTTGCTCAAGCAACAAATTGATAGGATCATTTGCTTCGTCATTTTTCTTTTCTTCGGTCATTGAGGGTTTCTTGGGTGTGTGAGAGTGATTTTCTTTAAGAGAGAAAAGCTCGAGACCCAACTTGCTATACTTGGACCTCGTCGAGGACATGCACTGAAAAAAATGATCAAGAGAAGCTTGCTTTGATACCACTGATCCAAATTATTTTCGGCACGAAATGATAGCGGAGATATAATAAAGAAATGCACAGAGATATTGCAGATATTCAATAATATAACAGAAATGTATCAGAGATGCAACCATAAACACAGATACACAATAATACACAATTTCTATTAATCAAATAAATGTACAGAGACTGTAAAAATACAGAGTGAAAGACTCGCTAGAATGGTGGCATCTTATCTCTGAGAAGAGATGTGATGGCTACTCGCATTCCCAAGAAGATGGTTACAATGAGGCTCTGAAGACCATTTTACAATAAGAGAGAATGATAAAATTCCTAGACATCCAAAAAACTAACCCTAGGAGATGAAGGGCCAAAAGTCATGTGGGCCCCGTTTGAAGGATGTGGGCTAAAAATAGTAAATTGCCAAAAAGTTGTTTTGAGCCAGTTGGAAAAGGTGGGTGGCCACCGATATCCACCTAGATCAATCCTCCCTCCTTAGGAAGAAATGGTCTCTATTTCGTTGAGTTCCCAGGGGAGAAGGAAAAGAGTTTGTTGAATCTGCATCTTGGTGAGCTGCTTGTCTTACTGGAGACGTCGCGCTGCTCAGTTTGTGGAAGTCTATCACGAACCTGTTGAGGTTGAGGTTGTTCAAAAAGTCGAGATACATGAGACGATGATGTGTAGAAGGAATCTTTGCACTTTGCTGCAACCTTGTCTACCTGCTTCTGTTGGATAGAAGGTGCTTGGGGCAAGACTGTAGTGGTTGCAGTGTCCTTTTGTTCTCTTTTTGAACAAATTGTGAAGAAGCTGAATTTTGCAGTATTAGATACTAGCTTGCGACACTTTTTAGGTGGAACAGTAGTCGGAACTACCTCTGGTATTCTGTAGAGATGACCCCCCAAAGTAACAATGACACTACGGGGTCGAGACTCATAAATAACATGGCGTCTCCACATATATGGTTGGCCCAAGAACATGTCATAGACATCTAGTGGGGAAACATCACATAATACCTCATTCTTGAAGGGTTGGATGCCGTATGATAATCAAAATTGTTGGTTGATTTGTGGCGGTAGTGAAAATAGCAGTGAGGTCCGCGTCAATGATCTGTCCTTTACCATTATTTTTTGAATCAGATTCTGAATCAGGGTTCAACTCTTTGTCTTTGATCTCCACCACTAATGATTGTTTTGAGCGACATGCATCGGTGTTGTGCCAGGGGATTTTGTTAAACTTGCACCATTTTCCGATGTCCTTCTTTCTCTTCCCATGACCCTTCTTTTCCTGTGTCTTGGACTTGTTTTTGGGAAACTATTTGTTTGGGCCGTCTTTGTCATACTTTGGTTGTTGCGGATTTGCAGACCTGAACTCCCATTTTTTCTAGTGCTTAAATTTTTGCTCAATTTTAATAGCATATCGATAAGCAACACTGAGTGATGAGATATCCAGAAAATCCATTTCAGTTTGGATGTATCTGTGTAGAGCCCCACGGTATTTCAGAACCAAATGTCGCTCGGAGTCTTTGATACCTAGCTTGGTGCACAAGGTATGGAAGGTATTGGTGAACTCCGGAAATGCTTGGCCCCTCTCTTGCCGCAGTGTGGTCCATCTCATGTACTAGTCCTCATAGTTGCCAATAGGGTAATACTGTTCCTTTACCGCATCCACAAAAAAGTCCCAAGTGGGATCGACCCCATATATTCCACACTCCTCTGTGGAACTTTTCTCCCAGTAAGTTTCCCACCAATGTTTGACATGAGAGAGAGCTTTAAGGAGTGCGAAGGTGATCTTTTCTTTGTCAGAAAAATTGTGAATAGAGAAATAACCTTCTAGCAAAGTTAACCATTTTTCTAGGGATTCTACATTTATCTATCCTTCAAATACAAGAATATCAAATTTAACTTGTACCTTGAAAGGCGAGGTGCCTCCAAAGTGGCCTATTGTTGAAGATGCGCCTGATGCTATCGGCAGGCGTTGAAGGATGTGGGCAAAATTCTCCATAATTTCGTCCCTCTGTCGCGTGAGAGCTTTCTCAAGCAACAGATTGATAGGATCGTCTTCTTTGTCGTTTTTCTTTTCTTCCACCATTGAGGGTTTCTTGGGTGTGTGAGAGTGATTTTCTTCAAGAGAGACAAGCTCGAGACCCAAATTTATATACTCGGACTTCGTCGAGGACATGCACTGAAAAAAACGATCAAGAGTAGCCTGCTCTGATACCACTGATCTAGATTATTTTCGGCATGAAATAAGAGCGGAGATATAATAAAGAAATGAACAGAGATATTGTTGATATTCAATAGTATAACATAAATGTATCAGAGATGCAACCATAAACACAAAGATACAGTAAGACACGATTAATATTAATCAAAGAAATGTACAGAGACTGTAAAAATACTGAGTGAAAGACTCGCTAGAATGGTGGCAACTTGTCTCTGAGAAGAGATATGACGGCTACTTGCATTCGCAAGAAGATGGTTACAATGAGGCTCCGAAGGACTTTTTACAATAAGTGAGAATGCCAAAAGTCCTAGACATCTAAAACCTAACACTAGGAGATGAACTGCCAAAAGTCATGTGGGCCCCGTTTGGGTAAGTTAGTACATCAACTTCCCGGGGTCGTAACTTTTGCATACGATCTCCATTTTAGGCGTATGATAGCTCGTTGGAAAGCTATCATCAAGGAGATTCATTTTCAGGGCTCAATCATGCATTCATATATCATTGAGAACCTTGATATTGAAAAACCTTCATTTAGGCCCTCAAAATCGCCCCGAAAGTTAAAACCTGCTAAAAATAGTAAATTGCCAAAATTGCCAGAAAGTTGTTTTGAGGCAGTTGGAAAAGGTGGGTGGCCACTGATATACACCTGGATCAATCCTCTCTCCTTAGGAAGAAATGGTCTCCATTGCATTGAGTTCCTGGGGGAGAAGGAAAAGCGTTTGTTGAATCTGCATCTTGGTGAGCTGCTTGTCTTGCTGGAGACGTCGCGCTGCTCAGTTTGTGGAAGTCTATCATGAACCTGTTGAGGTTGAAGTTGTTCAACAAGTCAAGATACATGAGAGGAAAGTGTGCAGAAGGAATCTTTGCGTTTTTCTACAACCTTGTCAACCTCCTTCTGTTGGATAGAAGGTGCTTGGGGCAAGACTGTAGTGGTTGCAGTGTCCTTTTGTTCTCCTTTTAAACAGATTGTGAAGAAGCTGAATTTTATAGTATGAGATACTAGATTACGATACTTTTAGGTGGAATAGTAGTCGGAACTACGTCTGGTATTCTATAGAGATGAACCCCCAAAGTAATAATGACACTACGGGGTCGAGACTCATAAACAACATGGCGTCTCCACATATATGTTTGGCCCAAGAGCACGTCACAGACATTCAGTGGGGCAACATGACATAATACCTCATCCTTGAAGGGTTGGATGCCGTATGATAATCGACACTATTGGCTGACACAGATATCTTGTCCTTGGCGAAGCCACCCAATGTTGTATGGCTGTGGGTGTGGTGTTGTCGACAATCCCAACTGTTTGACGACCTCTACTGAGATGAGGTTCTTCTAGCTTCCGCTATCAACAATAAAATGCAGTGGCATCGTCTTCACCCACATTTGTGAATGAAAAAATCACTCCCCCTCTTCAGGATCTGTTGGTTCTTTTGGTTGAATTGTTGCGGTAGCGATGATAGCAGTGGGGTCTGCGTCAATGATCTGTCCTTTACCATTAATTTTAGAATCAGATCCTGAATCAGGTTTCGTCTCTTTGTCTTTGATCTTGGCCACTAATGAATGTTTTGAGCGACATTCATTGGTGTTGTGCCAGGGGCTTTTGTCGAACTCGCACCATTTCTCGGTGTCCTTCCTTGTCTTCCTGTGACCCTTCTTTTCCCGTGTCTTGGACTGATTTTTAGGAAACTGTTCTTTAGGGCCGTCTTTTTCATACTTTGGTTGTTGCAGATTTGCAGACCCGAACTCCCATTTGTTCTGGTGCTTAAATTTATGCTCAATTTTAACAACATATCGATAAGCAACACCAAGTGATGAGATGTCCAGAAAATCCATTTCAGTCTGGATGTATCTAAGTAGAGCCCCACGGTATTTTGGAACCAAATGTCGCTCGGAGACTTTGATACCCAGCTTGGTGTGCAAGGTATGGAAGGTATTGGTGAACTCTGAAACTGCTTGGCCCCTCTCTCGCTGCAGTGTGGTCCATCTCATGTATTGGTCCTCATAGTTGCCAACAGGGTAATATTGTTCCTTTACCACATCCATAAAAAAATCCCAAGTGGGATCGACCCCATATATTCTAGACTCCTCTGTGGAACTTTGCTCCCAGTAAGTTTCCCACCAATGTTTGACATGAGGGAGAGATTTAAGGAGTGTGAAGGTGATCTTTTCTTTGTTGAAAAAATTGTGAACAGAGAAATAACCTTCTAGCAGAGTTAACCATTTTTCTAGGGATTCTGCATTTATCTGTCCTTCAAATACAGGAATATCAAAGTTAACTTGTACCTTGAAAGGTGAGGTTCCTCCAAAGTGGCCGCTTGATGAATATACGTCTGATGCTATAGACAGGCATTGAATTATGTGGGAAAAAATCTCCATCATTTCGTCCCTCTGTCACGTGAGAGCTTGCTCAAGCAACAGATTGATAGGATCGTCTGCTTCGTCGTTTTTCTTTTCTTCCACCATTGAGGGTTTCTTGGGTGTGCGAGAGCGATTGTCTTCAAGAGAGACAAATGTGAGACCCAACTTGTGATACTCGGACCTCGTCGGCGACATGCACTGAAAAAAATGATCAAGAGCAGCCTGCTCTGATACCACTGATTCGGATTATTTTCGGCACGAAATGAGAGCAGAGATATAATAAAGAAATGCACAGAGATATTGCAGATATTCAATAATATAACAGAAATGTAGTAGATATGCAACCACAAACACAGATATACATTAATACATGATTTCTATTAATCAAAGAAATGTACAGAGACTATAAAAATATAGAGTGAAAGACTTGCTAGAATGGTGGCATCTTATCTCTGAGAAGTGATGTGATGGCTACTCGCATTTGCAAGAAGATGGTTACAATGAGGCTCTGAAGGAATTTTTACAATAAGCATGGATCCCAAAAGTCCTAGACATCCAAAAATCCAACCCTAGGAGATGAAGTTCCAAAAGTCATGTGGGCCCCATTTGGGTAAGTTAGTACATCAACTTCCCGGGGTCATAACTTTTGCATACGATCTCCATTTTAGGCATATGATAGCTTGTTGGAAATGTATCGTCGAGGAGATTCATTTTGGGGGCTCAATCATGCTTTGAATATCAATGAGAACCTCGATCTCGAAAAACCTTCATTTAGGCCCTCAAAATGGCCCCGGATGTTAAAACCTGCTAAAAATAATAAATTGCCAAAATTGCCAGAAAGTTGTTTTAAGCCAGTTGGAAAAGGTGGGTGGCCACTGATATCCACCTAGGTCAATACTCCCTCCTTAGGAAGAAATTTTCTCCATTGCATTGAGTTCCCGGGGGAGAAGGAAAAGCGTTTGTTGAATCTGCATCTTGGTGAGCTACTTGTCTTGCTGGAGACGTCGTGTTGCTCAGTTTGTTGAAGTCTATCATGAACCTGTTGAGATTGAGGCTATTCAAAAAGTCAAGATACATGAGAGGATGGTGTGCAGAAGGAATATTTTCACTTTGCTGCAACCTTGTTGTCCTGCTTCTGTTGGATAGAAGGTGCTTGGGGCAAGGCTGTAGTGGTTGCAATTTCCTTTTGTTCTCCTCTTGAACATATTGTGAAGAAGCTGAATTTTGCAGTATGAGATACTAGATTACGACACTTTTTAGGTGGAACAGTAGTCAGAACTACCTTTGGTATTCTGTAGAGATGACCCCCCAAAGTAACAATGACACTACAGGGTCGAGACTCATAAAGAGCATGGCATGTCCACATATATGGTTGGACCAAGAGCATGTCACAGACATCCAGTGGGGAAACATCACATAATACCTCATCCTTGAAGGGTTGGATGTCATATGATAATCGACACTGTTGGTTGACACAGAGATCTCGTCCTTGGCGAAGCTACCCAATGTTGTATGGCTGTGGGTGTGGTGTTGTCGAAAATCCCAACTGTTTGACGACCTCTGCTGAGATGAGGTTCTTCTGGCTTCCGCTATTAACAATAAAATGTAGCATGGTCCCCTTCACCCACATCTATGAATGAAAAAGGTTCTCCCCCTCTTCAAGATCTGTTGTTTCTTTTGGTTGAGTTGTGGTGGTAGAGACAATAGCAGTGGGGTCCACGTCAATGAACTGTCCTTTACCATTATTTTTAGAATCAGATCCTGAATCAGGGTTCGGCTCTTTGTCTTTGATCTCAACCACTAATGACTATTTTGAGCGACATTCATCGATGTTGTTCCAGGGGATTTTGTGGAACTCGCACCATTTTATGGTGTCCTTCTTTGTCTTCCTGTGAACCTTCTTTTACCGTGTCTTGGATTGGTTTTCGGGAAACTGTTTGTTAGGGACGTCTTTTCCATACTTTGGTTGTTGCGGATTTGTAGACCCAAACTCCTGTTTGTTCTGGTGCTTAAATTTCTTCTCAATTTTAACAGCATATCGATAAGCAGCACCGAGTGATGAGATGTCCAGAAAATCCATTTCAGTCTGGATGTATCTATGTAGAGCCCCACGGTATTTCAGAACCAAATGTCGCTCGGAGTCTTTGATACCCAACATGGTGCGCAAGGTATGGAAGGTATTGGTGAACTCTAGAACTCCTTGGCCCCTCTCTTGCCACAGTGTGGTCCATCTCATGTACTAGTCCTCATAGTTGCCAACAAGGTAATACTGTTCCTTTAACGCATCCACAAAAAAATCCCAAGTGGGATCAGCCCCATAAATTCCAGACTCCTCTGTGGAATTTTTCTCCCAGTAAGTTTCCCACCAATGTTTGGCATGAGAGAGAGATTTAAGGAGTGTGAAGGTGATCTTTTCTTTATCGAAAAAATTGTGAACAGAGAAATAACCTTCTAGCAGAGTTAACCATTTTTCTAGGGATTCTGCATTTATCTGTCCTTCAACTACAGGAATATCAAAGTTAACTTGTACCGTGAAAGGAGAGGTGCCTCCAAAGTGGCCGCTTAATGAAGATGTGCCTGATGCTATGGGCAGGCGTTGAAGGATGTGGGCAAAGCTCTCCATCATTTCGTCCCTCTGTCGCATGAGAGCTTGCTCAAGCAACAGATTGATAGGATCGTCTGCTCCATCATTTTTCTTTTCTTTCGTCATTGAGGTTTTCTTGGGTGTGTGAGAGTGATTGTATTCAAGAGAGACAAGCTCGAGACCCAAATTTCTATACTCGGACCTCGTCGTGGACACGCACTGAAAAAAATGATCAAGAGCAACCTACTCTGATACCACTGATTCAGATTATTTTCGGCACGAAATGAGAGCAGAGATATAATAAAGAAATGCACAGAGATATTGTTGATATTAAATAATATAATAGAAATGTATCAGAGATGCAACCATAAACACATATATATAGTAATACGTGATTTCTATTAATCAAATAAATGTACAGAGACTGTAAAAATACAGAGTGAAAGACTCGCTAGAATGGTGGTAGCTTATCTCTGAGAAGAGATGTGACGGCTACTCTCATTCGCAAGAAGATGGTTACAATGAGGCTTTGAAGGCCTTTTTACAATAAGCGGGAATGCCAAAATTCCTAGACATCCAAAAACCTAACCGTAGGAGATGAATCACCAAAAGTCATGTGGGCCCCGTTTGGGTAAGTTAGTACATCAAGTTCCCGGGGTCGTAACTTTTGCATACGATCTCCATTTTAGGCGTATGATAGCTCATTGGAAAGGTATCGTCGAGAAGATTCATTTTGGGGGATTAGTAATGTATTTGACTATTATTGAGAACCTCAATCTCGAAAAACCTTCATTTAGGCCCTCAAAATGGCCCTGGAAAGTAAAATCTGCTGAAAATAGTAAATTGCCAAAATTGCCATAAAGTTGTTTTGAGCCAGTTGGAAAAGGTGGGTGGCCACCAATATCCACCTATATCAATCCTCCCTCCTTAGGAATAAATTGTCTCCATTGCGTTGAGTTCCCAGGGGAGAAGGAAAAGAGTTTGTTGAATCTACATCTTGGTGAGTTGCTTGTCTTGCTGGAGACGTCGCGCTGCTCAGTTTCTGGAATTCTATCATGAACCTGTTGAGGTTGAGGATGTTCAAAAATTAGAGATACATGAGAGGATGGTGTGCAGAAGGAATTTTTGTGCTTTGCCGCAACCTTGTCGGCCTACTTCTGTTGGATAGAAGGTGCTTGGGGAAAGGCTGTAGTGGTTGCAGTGTCCTTTTGTTCTCCATTTGAATAGATTCTGAAGAAGCTAAATTTTGCAGTATGAGATACTAGCTTGTGATACTTTTTAGGTGGAGCAGTAGTCAGAACTACGTCTGGTATTCTGTAGAGATGACCCCCAAAAGTAACAATGAAATTACAGGGTCGAGACTCATAAACAACATGGCATCTCCACATATATGGTTGGCCCAAGAGCACGTCACAGACATCCAGTGGGGAAACATCACATAATACCTCATCCTTGAAGGGTTGGATGCCGTATGATAATCTACACTATTGGCTGACACAAAGATCTCGTCCTTGGTGAAGCCACCCAATGTTGTATGGCTGTGGGTGTGGTGTTGTCGACAATCCCAACTGTTTGACAACCTCTGCTGAGATGAGGTTCTTCTAGCTTCCACTATAAACAATAAAATGCAGTGGGGTCCCCTTCACCCACATACGTGAATGAAAAAGGAACTCCCCCTCTTCAGGATCTCTTGGTTCTTTTGGTTGAATTGTTGCGGTAGAGACAATAGCAGTGGTGTCCACGTCAATGATCTGTCCTTTACCATTATTTTCAGAATTAGATCCTAAGTTAGGGTTCGACTCTTTGTCTTTGATGTCGGTCACTAATGACTATTTTGAGCAACATTCATCGGTGTTGTGCCAGGGGCTTTTGTCGAACTCACACCATTTTCCGGTGTCCTTCCTTGTCTTCTCGTGACCCTTCTTTTCCCGTGTCTTGGACTGGTTTTCAGGAAACTGTTTGTCAGGGTCGTCTTTTTCATACTTTTGTTGTTGCGGATTTGCAGACCTGAACTCCTATTTGTTCTGGTGCTTAAATTTCTGCTCAATTTTAACAGGATATCGATAAGCAGCACCGAGTGATGAGATGTCCAGAAAATGCATTTTAGTATGGATGTATCTATGTAGAGCCCCACAGTATTTCAGAACCAAATGTCGCTCAGAGTCTTTGATACCCAACTTGGTGCACAAGGTATGGAAGGTATTAGTGAACTCCAGAACTGCTTGGCCCCTCTCTTGCCGCAGTGTGGTCCATCTCATGTACTGGTCCTCATAGTTGCCAACAGGGTAATACTGTTCCTTTACCGCATCCACAAAAAAATCCCAAGTGGGATCGACCCCATATATTCCAGACTCCTCTGTGGAAATTTTCTCCCAGTAAGTCTCCCACCAATGTTTGACATGAGGGAGAGATTTAAGGAGTGCGAAGGTGATCTTTTCTTTGTCGAAAAAATTGTGAACAGAGAAATAACCTTCTAGCAGAGTTAATCATTTTTCTAGGGATTCTGCATTTATCTGTCCTTCAAATACATGAATATCAAAGTTAAATTGTACCTTGAAAGGTGAGGTGCCTCCAAAGTGGCCACTTGATGAAGATGCGCCTGATGCTATCGGCAGGCGTTGAAGGATGTGGGAAAAATTCTCCATCATTTCGTCCCTCTGTCGCGTGAGAGCTTGCTCAAGCAACAGATTGATAGGATCATCTATTTCGTCGTTTTTCTTTTCTTCCACCATTGAGGGTTTCTTGGGTGTGTGAGAGTGATTGTCTTCAAGAGAGACAAACTCGAGACCCAACTTTCTATACTCGGACCTTGTCGGTGACATGCACTGAAAAAAATGATCAAGAGCAGCCTGCTCTGATACCACTGATCCAGATTATTTTCGGCACGAAATGAGAGCAGAGATATAATAAAGAAATGCACAGAGATATTGAAGATATTCAATAATATAACATAAATGTATCAGAGATGCAACCATAAACACAAATATATAGTAATACATGATTTCTATTAGTCAAAGAAATGTACAGAGACTATAAAAATACAGAGTGAAATACTCGCTAGAATGGTGGTAGCTTATCTCTGAGAAGAGATGTGATGGCTATTCGCATTCGCAAGAAGATGGTTACAATGAGGCTCTGAAGGCCTTTTTACAATAAGAGGGAATGCCAAAATTTTTAGACATCCAAAACCCTAACCCTAGGAGATGAAGTGCCAAAAGTCATGTGGGCCCCGGTTGGGTAAGTTAGTACATCAAGTTCCTCGGGTCGTAACTTTTGCATACGATCTCCATTTTAGGCGTATGATAGCTTGTTGGAAAGGTATAGTCGAGGAGATTCATTTTGGGGGATCAATCATGTATTTAACCATCATTGAGAACCTCGATCTCGAAAAACCTTCATTTAGGCATTCAAAATGGTCTCGGAAGTTAAAACCTGCTAAAAATAATAAATTTCCAAAATTGCCAGAAAGTTTTTTTGAGCCAGTTGAAAAAGGTGGGTGGCCATCGATATCCAAATTGATCAATCCTCCCTCCTTATGAAGCAATTATTTCCATTGCGTTGAGTTCCAAGGGGAGAAGGAAAAGCGTTTGTTGAATCTGCATCTTGGTGATCTGCTTGTCTTCCTGGAGACGTCGTGTTAGTCAGTTTGTGGAAGTCTATCATGAACCTGTTGAGGTTGAGGCTATTCAACAAGTCGAGATACATGAGAGGACGATGTGTAGAAGGAATCTTTACGGTTTGTTGCAACCTTGTCGACCTGCTTCTGTTGGATAGAAGTTGCTTGGGGAAAGGCTGTAGTGGTTGCAGTGTCATTTTGTTCTCCTTTTGAACAGATTGTGAAGAAGCTGAATTTTGCAGTATGAGATACTAGCTTGCAACACTTTTTAGGTGGAACAGTAGTCGAAACTACCTTTGGTATTATGTAGAGATGAACCCCCAAAGTAACAATGACACTACGGGGTCGAGACTCATAAACATCATGGCATCTCCACATATATGGTTGGTCCAAGAGCACATCATAGACATCCAGTGGGGCAACATCACATAATACCTCATCCTTGAAGGGTTGGATGCCGTATGATAATCGACATTGTTCGTTGACATAGAGATCTCATCCTTGGCAAAGCCACCCAATGTTGTATGGTTGCGGGTGTGGTGTTGTCGACAATCCCAACTGTTTGATGACCTCTACTTAGATGAGGTTCTTCTGGCTTCCACTATCAACAATAAAATGCAGCGGGGTCCCCTTCACCCACATATGTGAATGAAAAAGGTGCTCCCCCTCTTCAGGATCTATTGGTTCTTCTGGTTGAATTGTTGCAGTAGCGACAATAGCAGTGGGGTCCACGTCAATGATCTCTCCTTTACCATTATTTTCAGAATCAGATCCTGAATCAGGGTTTGGCTCTTTGTCTTTGATATCGGTGACTAATGACTGTTTTGAGCGACATTCATCGGTGTTGTGCTAGGGGATTTTGTGGAACTCACACCATTTTTCAGTGTCCTTCTTTGTCTTCCTGTGACCCTTTTTTTCCCGTGTCTTGGACTGGTTTTCGGGAAACTGTTTGTTAGGGACGTCTTTTTCATACTTTGGTTGTTGCAGATTTGCAGACCTGAACTCCCGTTTGTTCTGGTGCTTAAATTTCTGCTAAATTTTAACAACATATCGATAAGCAGCACCGAGTGATGAGATGTCTAGAAAATCCATTTCAGTCTGGAGGTATCTGTGTAGAGCCCCACGGTATTTCAGAACCAAATGTCAGTCAAAGTATTTGATACCCAACTTGGTGCACAAGGTATGGAAGGTATTGGTGAACTCCGGAACTGCTTGGCCCCTCTCTTGCCATAGTGTGGTCCATCTCATGTACTGGTCCTCATAGTTTCCAACAGGGTAATATTGTTCCTTTAACGCATCCACAAAAAAATCCCAAGTGGGATCGACCCCATATATTCCAGACTCCTCTATGGAACTTTGCTCCCAGTAAGTTTCCCACCAATGTTTGGCATGATGGAGAGATTTAAGGAGTGCGAAGACGATCTTTTCTTTGTCGGAAAAATTGTGAACAGAGAAATAACCTTCTAGCAGAGTTAACCATTTTTCTAAGGATTCTGCATTTATCTATCCTTCAAATACAGGAATATCAAAGTTAACTTGTACCTTGAAAGGTGAGGTGCCTCCAAAGTGGCCACTTGATGAAGATGTGCCTGATTCTATCGGTAGGCGTTGAAGGATGTGGGAAAAATTCTCCATCATTTCTTCCCTCTGTCATGTGAGAGCTTGCTCAAGCAATAGATTGATAGGATCATCTGCTCCGTCGTTTTTCTTTTCTTCCGCCATTAAGGGTTTCTTGGGTGTGCAAGAGTGATTATATTCAAGAGAGACAAGCTCGATACCCGACTTGCTATAATCGGACCTCGTTGGGGACATGCACTGAAAAAAACAATCAAGAGCAGCCTGCTTTGATACCACTGATCCAGATTATTTTCAGCACGAAATGAGAGCGGAGATATAATAAAGAAATGCAGAGAGATATTGCTGCTATTCAATAATATAACACAAATGTATCAGAGATGCAACCATAAACACAGATATATAGTAATACATGATTTCTATTAATCAAAGAAATGTACAGAGACTGTAAAAATACAGAGTGAAAGACTCGCTAGAATGGTGGCAGCTTATCTCTGAGAAGAGATGTGACGGCTACTCGCATTCGCAAGAAGATGGTTACAATGAGGCTCTGAAGGATTTTTTACAATAAGCGGGAATGCCAAAATTCCTAGACATCCAAAAACCTAACCCTAGGAGATGAAGCGCCAAAAGTCATGTGGGCTCCGTTTGGGTAAGTGAGTACATCAACTTCCCGGGGTCGTAACTTTTGCATACACTCTCCATTTTAGGCATATGATAGCTCATTGGAAAGGTATCATCGAGGAGATTCATTTTTGGGGCTCAATCATGCCTTCATATATCATTGATAACCTTTATAACGAAAAAACGTCATTTATGCCCTCAAAATGGCCCCAGAAGTTAAAACCTGTTAAAAATAGTAAATTGCCAAAATTGCCAGAAAGTTGTTTTGAGCCAGTTGGAAAAGGTGGGTGGCCACCGATATCCACCTAGATCAACCCATGAGATACAAACCTTGCTTTGAATTTATCAATACTACCATCTGCAACATGTTTGATATTTTATAACCATTTAGATGTTACCACAGATTTTTCTTTTGGTCTTGGAACTATGTCTCAAACATCATTTTTCATAATTGATTGATATTCTTCAATCGTGGCATCTTGCCACACTTTCTTCTCAGTGGCTTCTTCATAGATGGAATGTTATGCATCAATGATGTTTGGCACAAGTGCAACATAGTTGGAATATAATCGAGGTCTTTTACTTTCTCTGAAAGTCTTATTTGGGGCTACATACCTTTCTTCATATTGAATGAGTTCATGAGACCAACCTGGTTTTCTCTAATATGTAATCACTTATGTGGGTGAATCAACAGGTTTTTGAGGCTCCATCATATCATGATTATCAGTTACAATCTCTTCTTCTTTTGTATTTGATACTTTAGAAGTTGTAGGTTCCTCATCATGTACCTCATATACATGATTTATTTTTGATTTGCAGAAAGTTGCAGCTTCATCAAAGATAACATCTTTGTTGATCTCAATTGTTTTATATCCAGGGACATATACTCTATATGCCTTTGATGTTTTTTTGTATCCGACAAATATACCCTTCTTACATGAAGGATCCAACTTTGTCCTTTTGTCCTTGGAAATATGAATATACATTGGACAACCAAATATCCTTAGGTGACTAACCTATGCAACTTTTCCAGAAAACACTTCTTCTGGATTTTTGTTTTCAATAACTTTATGAGGACTTTTGTTCTATACATATACAATAGTCCTTGCTGCTTCTGCCCAAAGGTACATTGATAAGTCCTAATCATGAATCATGGCTTTAACTACTTTCATAATTGATCGTTTCTTTCTTTCTACAACACCATTTTGATGAGGATTATATGGAGTAGAAAACTCCCTCTTAATTGCAACTTCTCTACATAATTCCTTGAATTCACCAGATGTGAATTCTCCTCCGTTATCAGATCTTAAAACCTTTGGTTTTCTCTCGAAAAGATTTTCAATAAGAGATTTAAATTCGTTAAACTTACTAAAGACTTCATCTTTATTCTTTAAGAAATAAATCCAAGTTTTGCGAGAAAAGTCATCAATAAAAGAAACATAGTAAACATACCCGCTGTGTGAAGTGGCTGACATAGGTCCACACACATCTGAATGAATTAGATCCAGAACTCCTTTTTCTTTACTTTCACTGCTTGGAAAAGGATTTTTCACGTTCTTTCCTTGTGCACATCCTTTGCACACACCATCGTGAAACACTTGAATTTCTGGAAGGCCTTTCGCCATCTTGCGGACAACTAGAAATGATTTATAGTGAATATGAATGAACCTTCTATGCCACAATTCACATGGGTTTATAGTACTGTGTACTAAGGCTTGATCTCTCTTTCCTTTTAACTTGTATAACCCATCTTCAAGTATACCAATTATAATAGCATCATCAATATTTTTTCCTCTTGGCCACATAAGAACTTGGCCATCGACAAAAGATACTCAGAATCCTTTCTCTTCCAATCCTGAAATAGATAGGAGGTTCTTTTGCAGACTAGGTACATATAAAACATTTTCCATTTTCAAATGTTTTCCTGAATGTAAGTTGTAAAAAACATTCTCTGTGCCCTTATTAGGATAAGAAGAGTTATCACCCAGTCTCACATGATGAGAAGAATCTTTCTTAGTCATATTTGAAAGAGAGTCTTTAAAACCAGTCATGTTCCTGGAGGCACCACTATCCACAAGACATGTTTCATCATCATAATTTACAGAATTAGTAAGAGATGCCACCAAAACATACTCTTCATCTGAATATTATTTTCTTTCTCTCTTGAAAACAGGTTCATAATCTTCAACAATATGAGCATGATTTCTTTTTTTTTCCTCTTTTCTTTGACCTCTTTTATGAGTGGACAATCTCTGGAAAGATGTCTCAACTTTTCACAATAGAAACATTTGAGTTTAGAATAGTATCTCTTACCAAATCTAATAATTCTTTGTAGAAATGGCTTCTTTTAGGGAAGCTCTGATTCCATGTTGAAAAACTGATGCATGCAGGTAAATTTAAAAATTTACAGCATACAACCAACATACCAATACATCTTGCATATATCAGGATCACTAAAAGTGAGACAATCATAGAGATAACACAAGTATACCCTGGGAAACCCTCTTGGGGTAGAAAACCCAACCAAAACTTCTCTTTAGATTCTTCAACAAAGTACAATACCAGTGCAAGACTTTAAAGTAACTAGCTAGGACTCAGAGGGAAAAATATAAATGACTTTCCTTCTTATTGTAGCAGAGTTATGGAGGATTTAACATAGTATTTGTAGGATCCTTATATCAGTAGGGAACAAAAAAAGACTCTAGCAACTAGTATCCATATACCAGCATAAAATACTTCAACAAATAAATGCCTTGCCTCAATAGAAAACTCCAGCAAAACAAAGGTATGTAAATGGTAAGTGGATGCCCCTTTTTAAAAGGTTGGTTTGGCTACCCTAAGCAGCCCCCTAAGAATGTATGATAGTTGTATAACAACTGTCATACCTTCTCTCCTTTGGCTACCAAGAGCCACCTCCTAAAGTTCCGAAGAGCCACCTCCTAATGCTCCCAAAGATCACTTCCTTTGTCTCTTCTAGAGGTTGCCCTAAATTGTTGTCTTAGGATTGTATGACAATTGTTATACAACTGTCATACCACCACCCTAAGAAACCCCCCTAACCTGGCCACTCCAACCATCCTAAGTAGCCCTCTTAAGCAGCGTCCCTAAGAAGTCACTACAACCTCCCTAAGAAGCCCTCTTAGAGGTGTTATGAGGTTGACACATGGCATATGGTTGTCTTGGCATAAGGTTGACACTTGTCATGTGTTTGATGCTTGACATAAAGTTAACACTATATCAAAACTTTATTTACATGGTTAGCTACAATAGGGAAAATAGCTTCCAAAGCTATATAATTAAACACATTGATCTGCTTTGATCCTCGTGAAGCCAAGTGATGCAAGAGCATCATCATCAAGGCGCAAGTGGAAGACAACCCAGTTCCCTAGCACACATTTTGAAGTGATTTTTGAATATTAAATATGGAATGTCATGAAATATCTTGAAAATATTGTAATTAAAGAACATCTTAAATGTTTAGAAGTTGAACCATCACATGAGATCGATGGGGAGTGTATTTTCCTTTAATGTAGTATCTTGTAGTACAGATTCGAAGCATTTGCTCTTATCTGTCTATCTCGAACATTTATTGTAGTAAATCCTTAGTAGTTGAAATATTTTATTTCGACAAGATAGCTCTAAGGTAATCGAAGGGAAAAACTCTATGCACTCATTTTGTATAAATAAATGTATTGTATGCCCAAATGAGGTTGTTGTTGCAATTTAGTTGAAGGTTGCTGAAGAGTATTGTAGCTAAGTTTATTGATGTTGAAAGATATTTGAAGCTGAGAGTTGTTGAGCCGTAAAATAGCATTGTATGAGTCCATGTACAGACCATTTGAATGAATATAACAGAGAAGTGTTGATCCACACGTTTGGTGTTGTTGTTACTGTGTCTATCTGAATGAATGAATGGTAGTCTTTTTGTTAATTACAATTCTCTGTTATTACGTGTTCTTATGTTATAAAAGAATTTACATGGTTGAATCTATGAATATGTGAGGATTAGATAAGTTTCAATTGTTTCTCTTCTATGATCTTGTGCAAGGAGTGCATAGTTTCTGCAAGGTGTGCATTGACAGAGTCTATTTTGACTCAAAAGATCATAAGAGATAACACAAAGATTTTGTTTGCAAGGATTTCATAAGTGTCCGCAAGGTGTGCATGGAAAGACTATGTTTTGACTCAGAAAGTTCAAGAGGGATAGCTTGAAAGTGTGCGTAGGCGGAAACGCACTCAGAGTCATATTGTTCAGGAGGAACAATTGAGTTGTATAAGAATTGTTGAAAGGAGTGCACAGTCTCCCATCAAGAGTTAAGTTGAAGGAATCCTATTGCAAGGTGTGAGTAGGGTCGATATTTGGCTAAGTATCAAAGAAGTTATTCTGAGAAGTTTAGAGTGTCGAGGAGGAACACATTCAAGAGACATAACTTGGAGCTTTGTATGCAAGGAGTGCATTGACAGATTCTTTTGACTCATAAGCCCAGGAGGAGTAACTTAAGAGTATTTGTAGAAGAGTGTAAATAATTGTTTCAAGGTGTGCAGAGTTTCTCACAAATAAGTTGAGTCATGGAAGAAAACATGTTGCAAGGCGTGCACAGGGTCAATTTCGACTAAATGTCTAAGAAAACGCTCTAAGGAGTAAAAGTTCGAAGGAGGAACAAGATCAGAAGAGATAGCGGGGGAGAATTACTCAATAGGGAGGATCCCTTTAAGATTCCCCAAATTAACGAGAAAGATTCATTCAGGAGGAAGTGTGATCATTCCAAACTGTTAGATGTGGGAGAGTTGCATGGAGATTATCCGTGGAGTCTTTTGGCACTTCCTGGTTCGGAGATTTTGACGTGTTGAAGAGTTGGGATCGCCGAAGTCCTCAAGACACGAAGTAATCCTAGCCATTGATTGCAGCGAGGATACATGGCAGCGGATACGAGAGTTTGTGAGAAAGAAATATCGAAGTCTTGTGTGGAGCAAGAGAAAACTTCGCGAAGTCACGAGGACAAAGTAGATCTGGACCATTGGATTCAGGATAATAGGTGGTGGAGATCCGCATACTTTAGAGGAGAATAACTTCAGGGAAAAGGAGTGTTAATACGTTTAGAACTCCCAAACACTGAAGTCCCGAAATGGATCGCAACCATTTTTTGTTGGAGAGACGAGAACTGTAGATCTTGTCGGGTAAGTTCGCGGTTCAGAGCTCGGAGAAAAATGGGTATGTTGCAGTCAAAACGGCTGAAGCCCGAAGTTGCGAAGAGGGTTGGCCTGAGGTTATAGCTCATGGTTACATAATGGAAAGGGGCTAGTAGAAGAAGCTAGCGCCTATTTTTATTCCAATTTCAAATAGGGAGTAGGGGCTTAACAAGAGCCGCGGGTCTCACAAGACCTGCGCCTGAGGAAAAAATGGGTCTATGTAGAATTTATTTGGGGGCTATCAGGGTCCCGAAGAGATAATCCAGCTCATAGATTTGAATATCATAGATCGAGAGGTCACGCAACCCCTATGAGAGAAGGGGGGGCTGCACCAAGTGGTATCAGAGCCTAGGAAAAGGTTTTGTCTGATACCATCAAGTGGTATCAGAGTGTGATTTTTCTTGAGGATAGCAAGCAAAGGTGAGGAGGTGAAAAGATATTGTCTGATAACATCAAGTGGTAGAAGAGCCACATAATTAATTTATGTAGGAAAGAAGAGGTAGTCTAATAACATCCAGTGGTATCAGATACATCAAGTGGTAGTTATGTAAAGGAGAAAATTTTTACACCATGCCGCCCTAGAAGACGTGCAGAGCCACCTGCAGCAAATCGAGCCATGGAAAGGGATATGCTATGGAGATAATACAAACGAGATCACCTGATGTTGGAGACGTCAGTGATGCAGATAACGAAGAACTGGAAGTTGAAGAAGTTGTAGTAGAGGATGTTGCAGAAGAACGCATGTTGAAAGTTATTGTCAAGTTGGGAGCTAGATCGAAGATAGACATCCTGATGTATGAAGGAAATTTCCATGTTGAAGAATTGTTGGATTGGATAAGATCAATGGACAAGTACTTAGAATATGAAGATTTCGATGAGGAGAGGAAGGCGAAGCATGTTGTCACCAGATTAAAAGGACATGCAAATCTATGGTGGGATGAACTATAGGCTAACAGAAGGTGCAAAGGCAAGAAAAAGATCAAGAATTGGGATAGACTGGTAGCCAAGATGAAGGCTAAATTCATACCCAAGGATTATCAGATAAATCTATTCAGGAAATTGTAGAACCTGAGACATAAGGGAATGACAGTGAAAGAGTACACATAGGAGTTTTACAAGCTGAACATCAGAGCTGGACAGAGATAAAAAGATGATGAAAAGGTTTTTAGGTATATTAATGGCGTGAGATATGAAATCCAGGATGAAATCAGCATGATGACAGTAAGGACAGTGGAGGATGCTTATCAAATTGCGCTGAAGGAAGAGGATAATTTGGCCATAAAACAGATCCAACGAAGCAGAGGAATAATTCTAAACAGAGGCAAGGGAATTATCCATGATAAGGCACATAATCCCAAGGTTGATACTGGAAAACCACATAGTCACTCAGAAAGAGGAGGAAGTTCCTTTGGGAGACAATATGGTGGAAGAAACTCTTTTCCTCGAGGAAGAGGAAGAGGAAGAAGATGAGAAGTGAAGTGTTATGCCTGTGGAAAGACATGACACATGTCTTGGGAGTGCCCCGAGAGAAATAAAGAAGGAGGAGGTGAAGCTCACATTTCAGAAGCGCAGAAGTGGAATCTTGAAGCAAAAGGTGCAGAAGATGGGAAATATTTGATGATGAAGAAGGTTCTCTTGAAGCCAAAGCTAAAGGTTGAAAAACGAGTGCAGAGGAACAATTTGTTCAGAACTTCTTGCAAGACTAAGGATAGGGTATTCAAAGTGATAATTGACAGTGGGAACATTGATAACTTAATATCCATAGAGATGGTGGATAAATTGGAGCTGGAGACAACTGCACATCCGAGTCTGTATAGAGTCTCATGGTTGCAAAAAGGACACCCGGTAATGGTAACTAAACAATTTCTAGTTGAATTTAAGATAGGAGGATATAGAGATGAGATTTTGTGTGATGTGATTCCCATGGATGTATGCCATGTTTTGTTGGGGAGACCATAGAAGTTTAACAAACATGTCATTCATGATGCAAGAAAAAATAATTATACTTTGGAGAAGAATGGTAGGACACACATGTTACTGCCAATAAAGGAAAATAAATTAAAGGAAGAAGCCAACACAAGTATACTTCTCATGAGTGGAAAGGAACTCTTGAGTGAAGTCAAGAAGGAATATGAGATGCAATTTGTCATGGTGAGGAAACCCAAAGTTATCCTTACAAGTACTTCTATGGATGATCTTCTTGAAAAAATTCAAGAGTTGTTGGAGAATTTTGCTGACATAGTAGGGGATGAGTTACCTCGCTCATTGCCACCCATCAAGAGTATCAACCATCACATTGATCTAATACCAAGAGCGAGTCTGATGAACAAATAAACGTACAGATTAACACCTCAAGAGAATGAGGAGGTAAAGAGACAAGTCCATAATTTTATGGACAAGGGTTTGGTCAGAGAAAGATTGAGTCCCTGCGCAATACCCACTGTGTTAGGTTCGAAAAAGGATGGAGGATGGAGAATGTGTATAGACTCAAAAGCCATAAAAAAGATCACCATCATGTACATATTTCCTTTGCTAAGGATGGATGACTTAATGGATTGTTTGAGTGGAGAAAATTATTTTTCAAAGATAGACCTGAAGAGTGGATATCACCAAATAAGGATGAGAGAAGGTGATGAGTGGAAAACAACCTTCAAAACAAATGAAAGATTGTATGAATGGCCCCGAGTAATTTTATGAGGTTGATGAATGAGGTATTGAAAAATTTCATTGGTAAGTTTGTGATTGTATATATGGATGATATATTAGTCTTCAGTAAAACTGAAGAAGAGAATTTGAGACACTTAACATTAGTGATGAGAAGATTGCAGTGGANTTTTATGAGGTTGATGAATGAGGTATTGAAAAATTTCATTGGTAAGTTTGTGATTGTATATATGGATGATATATTAGTCTTCAGTAAAACTGAAGAAGAGAATTTGAGACACTTAACATTAGTGATGAGAAGATTGCAGTGGAAGAAGTTGCTGATAAATCTGAAGAAGTCCTCTTTTATGAGAACATAACTCATTTACTTGGGTTTTTTAATCTCTTCAAATGAATTGAATATGGATCCAAAGAAGGTGAGAGAAATCAAAGAATGGCCATCGCCAAGAAGCATATTCGAGGTGAGAAGATTTCATGGATTAGCAAGTTTCTATAGGAAGTTCATTAGAAATTTCAATGGAATTTGTGCACCAATATTAGATACAGTGAAGAAGAGGCACACATATTTCAAGTGGATAGAAGAAGTTGAGAAAAGTTTCAAGATATTAAAGGAGAAGATAACAGAACAATCGATTCTGGTATTGCCATATTTCAGGAAGATATTTCAAGTAAGATGTGATGCTAGTGGAGTTGCAATTGGATCAGTCTTGAGCGAAGATGATAGGCCTGTTGCACATTTCAATGAGAAGATGAATGACACTAAGAGAAATTACTACACATATGATAAAGAATTTTATGCAATAATTCAAGCCTTGAATAAATGGAGGCACTACCTTGTTCCAAAAGAATTTGTTTTGTATAGCGATAATCAGGCTTTACAATTCATAACCAGACAAGAGAAGTTAAATCAAAGACATGCTAAGTGGATAGAGTTTATGAAAAATTTCGCTTTTGTCATTAAACATATTTCTGGTAATGCTAACAAAGTTGTTTATACATTGAGCAAGAGATGTTTGATTCTGTACGAATTTGAAGTGAAAACCTTAGGGTTTGAACACCTTAAGGAGATGTATTGTGATGATCCAAATTTTAAAGAGGCATATGAAGCATGTGAAAATCCTATGCTGAGAGACAGAAGCCAATGGATAGATTATATGATTCAATATGGATTGTTGTTTAAAGGTTGCTAGTTGTGCATACCAAAGTGCTCAATGAGAGAGAATTTACTGAAGGGAAAACATAGTGGAGGTCTAGCAGGGAATTTTGGCCATGGAAAGACATTTGCACACTTGAATAGTTCATACTATTGGACAGGTATGAGGGAATAGGTGAAGAAATTTGTGGACATATGTAATATTTTCCAGCATGCAAAGGGAAAGAAACAAAACACTAGATTGTATCAACCATTTCCTATTCCAGATAGGCCTTGGGATGCAATAAGCATGGATTTTGTGTTGGGATTTCCAAGGGCACAAAGGGGAAGTGAATCCATATTTTTTGTAGTGGATATATTTTCAAATATGGCACACTTTATCCCATGCCAAAAAACTAATGATGCAACTCACATTGCAAATTTGTTTTTCAAGGAAGTTGTGAGACTTCATGGGTTGCCTAAGAGTATTGTCTCAGACAGGGACACTAAATTTGTTGGTCATTTATGGAGAACATTGTGGAAGAAGTTGGGGACATAAATTTACTTTAGTTCAACATATCACCCTCAAATAGATGGACAAATTGAGGTGGTAAATCAAATCTGATGAAATTTGATAAGGAGTCTGGTCATTGAACATCATAACCAGTGGGATCAAATTTTTTCACAAGCAGAGTTTGCATACAATGACTCACCAAACAGAAGTACATGAAAGAGCCCATTCCTAATAGTATATGGGATAAATCCAAGAGGAGTATCAAAGTTGAGATATTTGGAGCAGAATGAATTCAGAAGCACTGGAGCAGAAGACTTTGTTGCAGAAATGCAGAAGCTTCATAATTAGATCAAAGAGCAGTTACAGAAGACCAACAAAGAATATAAGGGAAGAGTTGATCATCATAGGAGAAAACTTCAATTTGAAGTGGGAGATTAATTTCTATCACATATCAGGAAGGAAAGGTTCCTAAGGGGAACATATAAAAAAATTGAAGCTGAAGAAGATATGACCATGCAAGATCCTAAGGAAATTTGAGGAAAATACTTATGAGATAGAGCTTCCAAAAGATGTAGGTATATCACCCATATTCAACATTTCAGATCTGTATCCTTATAGGGAAGATGACAAAGGATTAGAAGATCAAAAAGAGATACAATGGGAGAAGCAGATTCCTGTAGCAGAAAATTCGTAGATGGAGAAGATCATAGATCAGAGAACTGGTAAGAAGACCAAGAGAAATACTTATTTTGAGTATTTGGTAAAGTGGAAAGGACACCCAATAGAAGATGCCAATTGGGTAAATGAAGCAGATATTTAGAAGCATGGAAAGTCAGTGCAAGAGCTCATGGACAAGAGTCCATGAATTTTTGTCGAGAGGAGTATGATGTAGGAACATCGTCATCAAGGCACAAGTGGAAGACAACTCAACACCCTAGCGTGCATTTTGAAGTGTTTTTTGAATATTAAAGATGCCATGTCATAAAATATCTTGAAAATATTGTAATTAAAGAACGTATTAAATATTTAGGAGATGAACCATCGCATGAGATCGATGGGGAGTGCATTTTCCTTTAATGTAGTGGCTTGCAATACAGATTCAAAGCTTTTTCTCTTAAATGTTTGTCTCAAACATTTATTGTAATAAATCCTTAGTAGTTGAAAGATTTTGTTTCGATAAGATAGCTCTAAGGTAGTCGAAGGGAAAATATCTATGAGCTTGTTTTGTATAAATAAATGTATTGTATGCCCAAATGAGGTTGTTGTTGCAATTTAGTTGAAGGTTGTTGAAGAGTATTGTAGCTAAGATTATTGCTGTTGAAAGATATTTGAAACTGAGATTTGTTGAGACACAGAAGAGCATTGTATGAGTCCATGTACATATCATTTGAATGAATATAATAGAGAAGCGTTGATCCACATGTTTGGTGTTGATGTTACTGTGTCTATCTGAATGAATGAATGGAAGGATTTCTATTAATTGCAATTCTATGTTATTACTTGTTCTCATTGATCCAGGTGGATATTGGTGGCCACCCACCTTTTACAACTAGCTCAAAACAACTTTCTGGCAATTTTGGTAATTTACTATTTTTAGCAATTTTTTCGGGTTTTGATGGCATGTAATACCCAAACAAAACGTCGTTTAGGGCCTCAAAACTGATCCGGAAGTCCAGGACCCGAAAAAAAACTAAAAATAGTAAATTACCAAAATTATGAGAAAGTTGTTTTGAGCCAGCTGGAAAAGGTGGGTGGCCACCGATATCCACCTAGATCAATCCTCCCTCCTTAGGAAGAAATGGTCTCCATTGCGTTGAGTTCCTCCATCGAATGAGGAAATGTCTGTTGAATTTGGCCCTGGGTGAGTCACTTGTCTTGGTGCAAGAGCTTCCCTACTTTGATGACTCGATAAAGCTGGATCCTTTGTTGTTGAGTGCCCTTGATCTATGTGTCCAAAATATGATCACTGGATGCCTGTTGTATGCAATCTGGGTTGAGCTCTATTGGTGTCAGTTGTTATGCTACGTCCGAGGTGTCCAATAATGGTGGGAAATAAGGCCGAAGGAGGTCCACGTTGAACACTGGGTGCAGGCCAAGGAAAGGAGGAATGTTGAGCTCAAAAGAATTATCCCCCACAGCCTTGGTGATGGTGTACGACCCATAATGGAGTGGGAAAAGATTCTGATGGGATCATGTAAGGAATTCTTTCTGCAAGTGCGACCAAACTTTGTCATCCACCTGAAAATTATGTGGCACCCAATGTTGATCATGGAGTAGCTTGTACTTGTCATTGGACTTCTGCAAGATATCCTGAACCTGTAAGAGGATGTGCTGGATCTGCTAAATGAACTGGGTGGCTTTACCAGCTTTAGTTGGAACGGGAGATGAGTCAGATGAGGTAATTACAAGGGGAAGTGCAACATCTATGGGACCCAATGGTTGGAATCCCAACCCCACCTGAAAGGGGATGTGGCCAGTTGAGCTATGCAGGGCTCAGTTGTAGCTATGCTGGACATAGGGAAGACTCTCATCCCATGTGCGAGGGTGCTTGGAATTATACATGCGCAAGATATGAACGATCATTCGATTATGACCTCGGTTTGGCCATTTTTCTGGGGGTGGAAGGCCGTGGATTTGGTGATCTTGGTGTCCAGTAGTGACCAAAGGCTTGACCAAAATGTGCTAAGAAATTGAATGTCCCGATCTGAGACAATGGTTTGTGGGATTCCAAAATGTACCCAGACTCGTTTAAAGAAGATATTGATAGTGGCTTATGTTGTGATGCTCTTCTTATAGGAAACCATAATCACCATCTTAGAAAAGCAATCAACAACCACAAAAACACAGTCATTTCCCCGCTTGGTGAACGGTAGGCCCAACATGTAATCCATTGAGATGGATTCCCATGGCCTGTCAGGAGTAGGAAGAGGGGTGTACATGCCTTATTTCTTATTGGTCAGTTTGACAATAGCGTAGGCAATGCAAGACCTAATATACTTGCTGACCTCCTATCGAATTTTCAGCTAGTATAAATGTTTCTGTAGCACCGCCACTGTCTTTTCGATGCCGAAGTGTCCTACCACCCGACTATAGTGGGCTTCCCAGATTAGCTTCACTCATTTTCTTGATGGAATGCAGATATGGCCCAGATGACACAACAACCCATCCTGAAGATAGAAATGATCGACAACTTTGTTTGCACCCAACGTTTGGTAGGTGGTGGAAAAGTCCGGGTTTGTCTCATAGAGTTGGGGCCATCCAAAGGTCTCATGGCCACAAGAGTCTAGCACCGTGGTGAGTGTCACGACTGGCAGTCTACTGAGGAAATCATCGATGCGGTTGGTGCTTCTTGTTTTATACTTGATGTTGAGGTGGAATTGCTGTAAGTATGTGGACCACTTTTTATGGCGGTCATTCTGTAATTTGCCTTGTGTCTGCATGAACTGTAGTGGCTTATGATCAGTGTGGATGGTTGTTTCCTTCCCAAGAATGTAATGTCTCCACTGGAGATAGGCTTGCACAATGGAGTACATTTCTTTGTCGTAAGTAGGGTACTTACGAACACAATCTGATAGTGTCTCACTATGATAGGCCATGGGGTGGCCGTGCTGAGTGGGAATGATGCCCACAACATAATCTGAAGCATCTGTCTCGATCTCAAAGGGTTGTTGGAGGTATGGTATTAAAATTACTGTGGGTGAGCACAAGCACTACTTCAAATCATCGAACGCTTGTTGTTGGGAGTGTCCCCACACAAATTTTTCCTTATCACCACCCCTGGTTGTTTGGCTGAGGGCCCATGCAATATGGGAGAATCCCAACATGAACCTGCGGTAAAAATTGGCTAGGACCAAGAAGCTCTAAAGCTCTGAAGCTCAGTGAGTGTGGTTGGGGCTGGCCAGTCACAGATGACTTGGATCTTGGCTAGATCCACATGTACACCATGCTGATCAATGATGTAGCCCAGGTAATGGAACCTGTCCATGCCAAAGGATCATTTTTCCAAGTTTGCGTATAGCTTGTGTTGCCGCAGGGTGTGCAAAACTTGTTGAATATGTTGCAAGTGTTCTTCCCAAGTCTTGGTGTAAATGAGAATGTCATCCAGATACACCACTACAAAATTATTGGTGAATGGTCGCAGGATATCGTCCATCATCCTCATGAAAGTGGCTGGAGAATTTTTCAAACCAAAGGGCATGACCAACCATTCAAAGAGGCCTTCCTTCAACTTGAAGGCAATATTCCATACATCTGTCTATTCTATTAGGACCTAGTGGTAGCTAGAATTTATATCAATCTTACTGAAGTATTTTTCCCCCGTGAGTTGATCAAGGAGGTCGTTGATTCGGGGAATTGGGTATCAGTTTCTGAATGTGATTTTTTCAAGGCTCGATAATCAATGCAGAGTTGCCAGGTTCCATCTTTCTTCTCTACTAGCACGATTAGGCTCCTGCAAGGTGATGATTTGGGATATATGTGCCCCTTGTGGAGAAGTTCATGGATATGTCACTTGATCTCCTCATTCTCTAACATAAAGTGACGATAGACTGGCCCATTGGGAAGCGATGCTCTGGGGGTCAGATCGATGGGGTGCTTGACCTGACAGTGAAGAGGTACCCCGGTAGGTGAGGAGAAGATATCCGAGTATTCTTCGACGACCTTCTCTACTTTCTTCTGCTGTGTGGAGAGGTCGGCCGCAGAGAACTTGGATGTGGCTATGATATTTTGCTCATTTCGAGAGAGAATCATGAAGAAGACAAGCTTACCCGTCTGAGATATGACCTTCCTACATTGCTTGGAAGAGATCAAGGAAATAACACTAGGTGGGACTGCCTCGGGTATCCTGCAGAATTTCCTGTTCAAAGTAATAATAACACTACGAGGCCTAGACTCATATACAACATGACATTTACATCAATAAGGTTGGCCCAAAAGAACATCACAAAATTTGAGAGGAGAAACATCACACAATACCTTGTCTTTGAAGGGCTTGATGTCGTACGACAGTCGACACTGTTGGCTGATGCGAAGATTGCTTCCTTGGTGGAGCCATCCAATGGTGTAGGGTTGTGGGTGTGGCATTGTCGATAGGGACAACCGCTTGAAAACCTCTATTTATATGAGGTTCTTCTGGCTACCTCTATCAACAATGAAGTGCAACAGGGTGCCTTTTACCCACATCTATGAATGGAAGAGGCACTCTCCTTCTTCTGGCTCGTCTGGTTCATTAGGATAGAGCTTGGTGGTAGCAACGATGGCATTGGGTTCCAAATTAATGATCTGTCTTCCCCTTTCTAGTTCTGACTCAGAGTCAGAACCTGCATCTGATTCATAGGCTTTCACTTCGGCCACCAACGACTCTTTTGAGCGGCAGTCAACAATGTTATACCAAGGGCTCTTATGGAAGTTGCACCACTTCTAGGTATCTTTCTTTGTATTTTCGATGTCCTTATTTGATTGCATCTTGGACTGTTTATCCTGATACTGTCCATATTTTCTCTGTCCTTTGTTTTGTGGGTTGGGGCCTCCCTTTCCTAGATTTTTCTGTGAGGGGTTCCCGGGCCCAAATTGCCACGTCTTTTGTTTGAGCTTCTGTTCGATTTTGACGACATATCGGTAGGCCACGCCCAAGGATGAGACGTCTAGAAATTCCATTTCGATTTGGATGTATCAATGCAGAGCACCACAATACTTGAGCACTAGATGTCTCTCTGAATATTTGATACCCGGCTTGGGGCTCAAGGTATAATGGAAGATATTTGTGAACTCTGGCACTGCTTGGTCTCTTTCTTGCCATAGTGTGGTCCATTTGGTATACAAGTCATCATAAATTGCAACAGGGTAGTATTGTTCCTTAATAACATCCATGAAGGATTCCCAGGTGGTTGTGACTATAAATAATGAGGGTTCCTTTGTTTCTGTTTGCTCATAGAAAGTTTCCCACCAATATTTGACATGGGGAACGAATTTGAGGAGCACAAAAGTAATATTTTCTCTATTCGAAAAGTTATGGAAAGAAAAATACCCTTCTAGTAGATTCAAACAGTTGTCTACACCATCTACATCTATCTGACCTTCAAATACAGGAATATTGAAGTTTATTTGTACCTTGAAGGGGCGGTGCCTGCGCTCGAAGAAGATGAGTCGGCTATTGGTAACCGCCGAAGGATTTGCGCAAAACTATCCATCATCTCATTCCTCTATTGCATGAGGGATTCCTCAAGAAACATTTTGAAAGGATCTCATGTCCTGTCATATTTCTTTTCTCCTTCCATGAGAGGTTGCTTGGGCGTGTGATAGCTTTGGTCCTCAAGAGAAAAAAGCTCAAGACCCAATTCTTTGTACTCTAACCTCATTGGGGACATGCATTAAGACGAAAAGGATTAGACCGCTCTAATACCACTGATCCATATTTTATGAGAAAAATGAAATGAATACATATTATTAACATATGCTTAACATAGAATAATAGAGATACAATAAAACTGGTTTTCTATTCAATAAGGAAATAGGATGAAACTGTAAAATGTAGTGAAAAACAAGCTTGCTGGAATGGTGGCGACTTATCTCTGAGAAGAGATGTGACGATTGCGCTCATTCACAAGAAGATGATTACAATGAGGCTCTGAAGGCATTTTTACAATAAACAGGAGTGTCAAAAACCCTAGACATCCAAAAACCTAACCCTAAGAGATGAAGTGCCAAAAGTCATTTGGGCCCCGTTTGGGTAAGTTAGTACATCAACTTCCTGAGGTCGTAACGTTTGCATACGATATTCGTTTTAGGCATACAATATCCCTTTGGAAATATCTATACGAGGACTACAACTTTTGATGAAAATTTCCTTATGTTTATGCGATGTTCAGATTCCTAGAATCATCGTCTTCATTGACATTGATATTGTAAAATCCTTGCAATTTCTGAAGAGGTGCAGTCCATTCATCCCCATCTTGATCCAGAGGGAGGTTAGGTTACTCCTCTAATAATTTATGTCTTACAACCTATAAATCTTGATCTATTGTAGGGTGTTGACTTTCGAATAAAAATGTAGCTACAAAATTATGAGTCATACCTTGCCAATCTTCAGTGGTGAGGCACAGTTCTGCTTGTAGATACCAATTGATAGGCATTGTATCCAACGTGTTAATGAATTTATGCACCCACTTCTCTTGAGGAATGTTGATCCAGGCTTCATCACAACTTCACACATGGTCTGTCGGATAACTTTGACTTGTGTATCTAACTTCACATCCTTCTATCTAATCTGATAATCATACTGTAATCAAAGTGCGACATTGCACCCAGTCTGCGATGTTCTGCTTGTATTCTCCCCACCATATTGTTGGCGTTGCTTTCAGGGCATCATCCAGTGCCAAAAGTCTTTTTGTGCTAATCCAATGAACTTATCTGGTCAATCTAGTACGTCACCATGCATAAACTTCATACATTTTGTTCTGCCAGTTCTCTAGTGCTTCTTCCGAATTCGATGAACATGTGTTGTCACTTCGCGATCTTAAATTCCCATCTGTTGTAGGGTTAATGTAATCATATTGTATCGCTGTCAATTTATATATATTCTCTAGCTCGTATGCACGATCTTATTCTCTGATGGGCTCTATGTATCTGCGATCTTCATCAGGATCTAGAGGTGCAATGACCCTAAGACCATCACCTTCAAACGACATTCTTATTTTCTTTAAGTCAACAATAGTGGAATTGTTGAAAGCCCAATCAATGCCTAACAACACATGATAAGGAAAACTATCGTCAAATATCTCAATCACCTTGAATTCCACAAATGTTCTTACCCCGTCGATGTCCAGAGGGACATGCTCTAGTCTCCCAAAGGGGCTTACTGACTACTGATTAGCCATCCTAAGCCTGATAGGGGAGTAAATTAACTTAGGTTTTCCCATAAGTGCCCAGGTCTACTTCATGATAACATTGACTTCTGATCCTAAGTCGAGTACCACATAATCTATATCATAATCTCCAATCTAAGCATTAAGGTGTAGTTCCTTATTTGTCCTTCTCTTTTTGGATACTTGATGTACTGCTCTATTCAACAAAGGGTCTACCTTCCATGGTTCATATTGTTAGATCAAGTGTTGTAGTTCTTGTATGGATCTTTCATCCTTAATCAAATCAATGAACGTATACAAGAAAATAACAAGTTTTCTTACCTATTTTCCTTCTCTTGGTGATGCAGACTGATCGAATGCCAGAGGCATCCCACATTCTCTCACTTCTGGTTGTGCCTTTGATGAAGAAACTTGACCTCCTCCAATTTCTCTTCTTGCCTCTTCAAATATCTACTTTTCTTTCCTCGGATCAAACTTTGGTGTCTTCTCTGCAGTTCTTCTGACCCCTGATTCATCTATAGTCTTTGCTGGAATCATCTCGTCTTATCCTATAGAAGCACCTACTCTAGTGATAACAACGACTCTAGGATCCACTCTGCGAGGTTTTGCAGAGATTAATTGTACTTGTGGGTTTCCTCCTCATCTCTCCTGAATTTTGGCTA
Source organism: Picea engelmannii (assembly GCA_009831015.1). Lineage (NCBI taxonomy): Eukaryota > Viridiplantae > Streptophyta > Pinopsida > Pinales > Pinaceae > Picea > Picea engelmannii. The sequence continues at coordinate 142,550 of ML777950.1, forward strand.
ACAACATGGGACAATCTTCAATAACATGTTCAAATGCGTTGCAGTAGTTGCAAATGGTACAAGGGTTCTGACAATCCCTTTTCAAATGTCCTGGCTATGTGCAGTTATAACAAATGATATGACCTCGACCTCGACCCATACCTCCTCTTCGTCCTCTTCCTCTGAAATCACCGCAAGGGTTGAAGTTTCCTCTTCCTGGGGAGTTAAACTACATATTATTTCCTTCTTGTTGTAATTTGCCTTGAATTCTATATGTGTCTCTTGATCTTTCATGAAAGAGGTCATAAGCCCTACAATATTTCTCATCATGCCCCACATATTTACATAATGTGTAGTAAAGGTCGGTAGGTGTATGGACATATATTTTCATGTAATAACATGCACCATGGCGATGTCGATTTCTACATACCTCACACCAAGGTAGAGTAACCTAATTCAAAGGGCTCAGATCTCCTGAAGACAACTACTTATGAAATAGAGGACAATGCTCCTTGTCATGGCCCTCTGATTTGCATCTAATACACCAAATGCCTTCTCTTTTATCTTTTCCCTTAACCTTCTTCATATCTTCAACCCATAGTGATTATTTAGTTAGCTGACTCAAAATTTGACTCATACTTGAGATGGACTCTCCCATAGGGGTTGATTCTAGTTTCATGGCGATCTCTAATGCCTTAGCTTGTGAAGCGATCTTCTATTGCATCAGAGGGACTCTAATGTGTGGTAAGAGGAAAACAATGAACCATTCTTTATTCTGTTCGTCTGGAATCTGAAAACTCAAATGACCTGTCAGGGTATTAAACCTTTGATCAAACTCCCAAACAGGTTCAACTACTCTCTTCTTGATTTCTTTCAGCTCTGTAATGCATTGTGACTCCGACTTGGGTTTCTTGAATTCAAGAATCAACGCAGTGTTAATCTCATTTAGCGGTTTCAGCTGTGCAACTCCTTGGACAAACTTCATGTACCATATTAGTGCGTGGTCTCTTAGGGTAGTATTAAAATGAGCTCTCTTAACAGCTTAGTTAGTGACATTCTTAATACTCCATACAACTTTGCATAAGAGCCAATGTTGATCAGGATCTTCAGATCCATCTCTCCTAAAGGTGGGTAACCTCATCTCATCTGCCATAGATCTTCCTAGGGTTCTTGACTGAGTATGCACTGAACCACTTGTACCAGTTATCTGAGTGCTCTGATAACTTAGGTTAATATGGTTACTTAACGCTTCTAAAACAACATGAGGGGTAATAACACTTAATTCAATAGTCTGCATAGTTCTTGAAGTTTCCAATTATTCTCGGTGAGGTTCTTCATTCTTCTCTTTCTCTACCCTAGCAGACTTAGAATGTTCCTCATTCAGTAACTCTTCTTCTTATCTACTATAGAAACCTTCTTCCTGTACTAGTGGTTCATGATTCTGCTCAAACAAGTTCAGCAGAGGAACTTCTCTGAAGGTTCTCCCACTACACATATGTCCAACCTCTATGTCGCTACCGCTATCTGAATTCTTGAACATTAGCTTTTCAATATGACCAACTACTGTATATTCAATATGTTCTTCTCATGCAATAGCACATTCGTCTTCAACTTCAAAAAGTGTAAAAAATTTCCTCTCAGCCCCTTAAAGAAATATCTCTCTACTTGGCTATATGATTCTACTCTGTCAATAGAAAACTTGGTGATGTACCCTCCAATGGTTTTATAAAACCAGTGATCTACTGCTCTTGACACGACATTATCAACTCTCTTGACCTTATTTATTAGCGTCGACGTCCAAACTACAGGATGTTTAGATCTGATCTCAAACTAGGTATTTGCTAATTTGGCTAACCACTCATATAGCTCCTTATGAATCCCTCCAAAGAAAATATCGTGTATATCAATAAATATATACATTCCCAACCAGTCTTATGTGTTAAGATTATGGTTCCTATTCTAGGCTTCTGCGAAGTCGTTCTCTTGTTCTTCTATCCACTTCTGAATCTCCGTCTTCGATGGAAACCACCTTGACATTCCCTCAAGAAGATGTGGGTCCTGACAACGAAACCATCTGTTAGGGCAGGGGAAGACCCAGGGTTCAACTCTAATAGTGCACCAACAATCCCCAACTACTATCCCTTTTGGAAACACCTGCGAAGAAGATGTAGTATCACCCGAAGTAGCAATAGGGGGTTGCAGGATACAGGTGTCTACAAATAGAGGAAATGCAAAGTGGATTCAAAACAATAATACACATCGTTCTAGATATCGTTTACCAGCTCAACCCTACTTCGCATAGTTATATCTCAGATCTAACATAATGATGCAATAATAGATTAATAGAAAGAAGAAGAACACAACATCAATCACACATCACAAAAATATTTACGTGGTTCACCCCCTCCCTAGGGATATGTCCACAGAACTATGTTTTTGATATTATAGGAAAACATACAGTTCTATCTGTGCTCTTATCTTGCATATCTCTCTCCTTCTCTCCCCTCCTTGTGCACCTAGCTGCAAGTTTGATCTTCACACCCAACTGAATATCTTACAACACATACTCTCTCTCGACATAATACTTCTCTCTCTCAACGACAATAATTTCTCATTACATTCTCTAACCCAACCTAGGTCCTCTTGCCCCTTATTTATACATTACAATGACTCTCATACAAACTTAGCCCGAAACCTAGGTGTCAAAACCCTAGGTATATAAAACCCTAGGTCAACTTGGCCCATGTTTTTCGGGCTTCACTAGCTTGTCCTTCCTTCTTTCCCGCGAGGTGCTCCAAAGCATCTATTAGTGGCTTTTTTCGCTTGCTGAGTTGTACATGATCTATATTGCTTGTTGATATGTTCTCCTCGGTATTATCGTACAACGGCTTATCTTCCCTTATTTTTCTCCTTCTTCTCTACTTCTCTAACCACTTCAACCTGATCTCAGTCAATGTGTCTTCCACACAGTTCGTACTTCACACTTCTTTCCTTACTCTTCACAATCTTCCATAACCAAGGGCCAACATAAGGTGTATACTCCCAGGTGGAACAACCATGTGGGGATTGAGAGTCTGTGAGTAGTGGGCGTAAGAAGGCTCCTAGAGAGAATCCTTCTTGTTGCTCTGTGTTTTTTTCCTGTAACCTTAGCCTAGTCTAGGATTCCCTTGCATTGGGTGGAGCTTGGTCCCATCTCAGGGGTGACCCACTGCTGAGTGTGATGAGAAGCATGTTATAAGGCTGGGAGGTTCATGGAAGGTCTGCACGTAGTCAGTGGAGTTACTACAGTTTCAAAGATAAGTATCTTTATGTGTTTAATTTTAATTAAAAAGAATGTCTGTGATGATAGTAATATTATCATGAATTCTGTTGCGTAGATGAATTATTGTTATTTCCATTAAGTCTATATGGTAGTAGTAATTATGTGTTTACTTTGTGTTAAGTCATTTAACTTCATTTAAATGCATACTATATAAGTGTTATTCTACGTAATAGCGTTTCCCGACAGTGGGGTTGATGGTTGGGGACGTTACAAGAAGAGTGTGTGATGAACAAATATATTGGAGTATTGCGCAGTGGTAAGATATTTATACCAAATAAGAAGAGGATTGTGGTTGAGAGAGAGGGACACCACAATGATATTGAATAAGGAGACACTGGTGTAATACTCCGAATCAAAGAAATTCTATGCACATAAGGAAAATATCGTCAGCTTAGTCCAGTAGAAAAGGATCCCACTCATATCAGACTCTGCATTGAACCCATGAACCCATGAACCCATGTGCGTCACCAAGAACTGAGGTAATATCAAAATATTTGTCAATTATAGTTAGTGAAGGAAGTAAAAATAGTACTAAAAGTAGTCAGGTACACCCATTCATAATCAATTAGTAGCATCAGGAAGGAATACCATGCAAAACATGATGGTGGGAGTAGATCCCACTTTAAGAATGCCTCTCTTTCAAGGGGGTGGTACAAAATATATAGAACAACATTTTTTTATTTTTGAAACGATATGGGATGTGAAAAATGTCCAGGATGATGATGTGAAGATTGCGCAGTTGGAAACAACCTTTAGAGAACACGCACAATTATGGTATATGAAATATCAAAATGCTACACCTGTAGGACAAACTAGAACATGGGTGGATGAAATACAAGCTCTATTGAAAGAGTTTCTGAAACCTAAGTCAAAGTTGCATTGAATTACAAAGGTGAAGGAGATTAAGCAGATAGTGAATGAGTCAGCCACGATTATGATAAAATATTTAAGATACTAAAGGGTCGGTTGAGATTCCAGATTCCATATGAACAACATAGGGAGTGGTTTATTGTAAGATTGTTGCCACATATACTTTTCCCTTTGACACAACAGAAGATTGTGATGCAATCAAAAGCTATGAAATTTTTAATGAAATTGGAAGCATCCCTGGTAGGAGAAAATAATCTAGGGAGGGCTCAAGTTCAATTACATATGGTTGCGCTAACTATTCAGTTACAAGAAATTACGAAAGGAAAAGAAAATTACGAAAATGTATGGTGCACTACATGCAAAAGAAAATGTCATCATAAGAATGAATGTACAACTTTCCAACAATATTTGAGAAGAGGATCCCCAAATCCATTAGGGATATGGTGTGAGATTTGCAATATGATGGGTCACCAACCTCACAACTATCCATTGATGCAAAAATATCAGATAACGATGAGGAACCTATTTTGTAACATTTGTAAGTTAGTGGGACACGAAGAGAAGGATTGTCGCACATTTGATTTGATGAGAGAGTGCACTATTGATGCATATAGAGTACAAGGAAAATAATAAAAAATAGGAGCTTCGTTGTATAATACTCCATGAGGCTATTATCAAGGAGGATGAGGAGGTTTCAAAGGCCTTGGAAGAGGATGATTTGGTAGAGGAAGAGGACCTATTATATGTTATAAATGTAATCAACATGGACACTTGGTGCGAGAGTTCCATAACCCTTTCACGACATGTACTTATTGCAGAGTGCTAGACCAAGTGATAAAGGATTTCTCAAAATTGATCACAAAATGGAAAGAAAAGAGGAACATAAATGTACAGATGATAACAACCAAAGAATGTGACGAGAAACCTAAGGTAGAAATGGTTATGCGGGTAGGGATGAGAATCAGAGCTAATGCAATGGACCAAGGGAATATAATCCACCAATGGGAAATGAAATAAATAGAGCATTCTCCATTGTTTGATCCTCGAAAGAAGAAAGAGACCTACTAGAAAGAAAGAAAAGAATTGGTTGGAGTAGAATGGATAACATCAACTTCGACCATGCCACCTTTGTATGATAGACCACCAGTGTATGATATGCCTATAGTCTATTACCATTTAGAAAATCAAGTTGAAAAGGTAAGTAAGTTGAAAAGTTTTTAAGCAGTTTATTAGAATTAATGAAGGATGAGTCTGCTTTGAGTATTCTGCACATAATGATTGACCATTGTGCACAAGAGAAAGAGATTCCTATCACACACCGAGTAGTTAATCATGTGTGATAGTAGTGATAGAGAAGGGCATAGAAGGTGTACAAATAAATTGGGTGATGTTCTTAGTAAACTAGTTCCTAATAGATTGTAGGGAAGCTCAAGCCAAAGGTACAAAGTTTCATTACACATGGTTGTTAATACTGATAGCATTGGTGGCTTGGAGGGAGCCAAATGACACTTAGTTTTTGGGAGTTATGAGGAAGCCAAGTTTAGTAGCAAGATATAAAAACTTGTGGTATATTGTGCATAAGGAGAGGTAGCTAGATAAAAACATTACATTCTATATATACAAATAAGTAATTCATATGAGTATCCAGAAGACACCATGCATACTATCACAGGTAGTAGAAGCATACAAGGGGATTTCTCACTTCAAATCCAGGAGACATCACATGTACATTCAGGCCAATAAGGACCTATAGTAGTAGGGCTGTTGTGTAGATACCAGTTGACAAAGGTTGACATGGGATAGATCAGAGAAGAATGGGAGGATGAATGGAAAACCTTAGTACCAGAAACAGAGCAGCCAAAGAAACAACAACCAGAAATAGAAGAAACGAGAGATGATGAAGAAGAAGAAGAACATCAAGGGGAAGGAAATGGAACATGTGACACACACAAGACTATAACATTCCCTCATGAGAAGTGGAAGGAAAAATATACAGAGAAATAAATACCACAATGAAAGAAGAGGAAAGAAATCAAGCAAGTGGCCATTCAGGCCCTATCAGAGGATGACATAGAAAATATTACAGATCAAGTGAAATAGGTTACTGAGGAGGATTTTGAGCAAGTGATGCAGAAGAAATAGGAAAGGTACTCGAAAATGAAAGAACAAATTATCGCACTATGACATATTTTGGACACAATCAGGATTGTGCAAGTCAGAAAAGGAAAACAAGAGCATATGGAGAGCACAACAAATACAACTGAGGTGCAACAGATGACATCCCACCCATCTACAACATTAGGAGAGTGACGATGTGTATTAGAGCATGAAATACATATGATATTTTCAGAGGTACATGAATTGGTTTTAGGATGTCATTATGTAGGAAAAGAAATAGCTTAGAAGATTTTTCGTGCAGTATTATGGTGGCCTACCATTCATAAGGATGCTAAGGAATTTTGTCAGAGTTGTGACATTTTTTAGAGACTTGGGAATCCTTCCAGGAGAGATGAAATTCCGTTAGTACCATAATTAACATTACAAGCCTTTGATAAGTGGGTAGTTAACTTTGTTGGGATGATCACTCCACCAACGAAGAGATCAAGAGATAGATACATCATTACTATGATGAATTATTTAACTAGATGGGATGAGGTAGATCCAGTCAAAGATTGCATTGTAGAGACAATTGCGTAATTTTTGTTTGAAACTGTGGTTACAAGGTTTGGATTCTCAAGGATACTTATGAGTGATTAGGGAACTCATTTTATGAACAAGATGATTGTATCTTGGACAAAGGAGTTTCAGATTCATCATCAAAAGAGCACACCATACCATTCTCAGGAAAATGGAATAGTAGAAGCGTTCAATAAGATCCAGGAACATGCGTCGATAAAGGTTTGTAATGTAAGTCGGGATGAATGGGACTTGAGTATTCTACCAATGTTATGGGAATATAGTAATACAAGTAAGAATATGATAGGACAAACTCCATTCAGATCAACGTATGGACAATATTTTTTTATGCATATGGAATTTATAGTACCGATTTTATGCATTGTTGTATTGACATAACTTATAGATTTGGGCACAGTGGAGAAGAGACTATCAGAACTAATGGAATTAGAAGAAGATGATTTTTTCGCAGGTTTCCATCAACAGGTTCAGAAAGTGCGCGAGAAATCATGGCATGACATGCACATCAAACAAAAGACATTTCAGATAGGAGACTTAGTGTTACTCTATGACAACAAGTTTTTGCAGAACCCTAGAAAGTTCCATATGCACTGGATGGGCCCATATGTGATAAGGTTTGTAACATAGGTAGGTGTTGTTCAGTTGGAGAAATTAAATGGTGAATTTATGGAAGGACTAGTTAATAGTAGTCTATTGAAACTATATAGGGAGAGTCAGGCTTCCGAGCACTAGTCTCAGTGCACAAAACGTGTACCATAGTACTTGTATTATAATGTATTATAGGAAGAAAAAGGAAAATAAGAAAAGACATAAATGATGTTGAGATAAGAGATAGAAGGTTGAAGTTAAGCAAGGAGATAAATCAAGAAAATGTTGCAGAGATGTAGAAGAAAAAATGATGGTGCACAAGAATAAGATTGAAGTGCGAGAAAGGTCTGAGAAGAAGGAAGGAATTTGTTTTAAGAATATCCATGATGGGATATGAATTCAAGAGCGAATATGATGGCTAAATAGTGGCCATGTCGTCATAAATGAAAAACAACAAGAGGAATTCGATAGGATGGAATATCTAACTTACGATGCACGAGAGGATATGAGGTTAATGAAGCATTGAGGCAATAATTGAAGGTGAAAAAAAGTGTATTATACTATAATATCGGGCATGAATAGGAATAAAAACATCTAGCAAAAGGTGATAAAATAAGTTGAAGGGTGGACAAAAATAAGTAATTTTCATTTGAGTTTTTATTGAGAGCAAAGAAATAGGACCGTGCACATAAGTTAGTGATGTTGTAGGAGGAAGAGTTCCAAGTAGCATGGGAACTAGTAGCTGTGCAAGGCATCACAAAGAAGGAAACACAAGACAATGAAGAGAATATGAAGACTCATATTACAATAGAGATAGCAGAAGAAATCTTGCAGCAGGAACCATAAGTCAAAGAAGAGGTCGTGACCAAATGAGAAACATTTCACAAGTTCCTAGCAACATGGAAACAGGCCTAAAGTGGCTCGGGACGAGCCACAAGTGAGAGTTGGGGGCCTCTTGGAGCAGGTCATTTTGGGTAATTTTTGGGAATCACGTAGGTAAAGATCGCACGATAAGTCAGTAAAGGAGCAGCGCTTGCAGAAGATAGTTATCGCAGTTTCAGGAGTCAGGGTGCAAAATATAGAAGTTAGTTAGGAGTTTTGGGACATGTTTTCCACCTTGTAATGGGCTAATCCCTAATGCAATACTATAAATATGGTTTTTTTGGTAGAAAAGGGGGATGGTTAGTTATTCGTGACCAAGAGTTCATTGTTCGGGTGTTGACGATTCGAGTGGTTGTTTTGTTGTGTTGATGAGTATGAGTTGAGTTGAATATTAGTTTAGAGGTATGTGTGTATTGTATCATATAGCGACTTGGGCGTGTTTGGGTTTTAACTGAAGATTATTGTGTGAGCGCAGTGGACATTGATTGTAAGAACTGAAGATGAATGAGTAATATAAGAAGCAAACTATTGTGGACATAACCCAGTTGGGGTGAACCACGTTAAATTCCTGTGTTTTGACATGATTTTTGTCATGATGTGTTAGTTTGTTCTTTTTATTGTGCACATGTAGTAGATTCTTAATGGTTAATATGAATATGTATCTGAGGGTTTCGTGCACTTGTTGAATGGTTAAGTAGGATGAATCTATCATATGTTCCTACGTTGTTACGATTTCATACACGGGATAAAAGAACGAATATTAAGTGAATGGTTAGGATGAATTACTCATACTCCCCCATGAATGCAGAAACCTAGTTCCTGTAGTCCCCATAGGTACCTCGAGTGATACTTCACCTGCTTGTAGGTGATTCTGAGAGGGTCGATATATTTAGGGATTTGTCGGGGAATCAATGTTGAAACCTGGGTCTGCCCACTGCACACTAATAGGTTTTGATAAGGGAGAAGATTATGGGAAAGACTACTAGGTACAAGTGGGATGAAATGATCATGGGGACCATGAGAAGGTGGGAGTCCTTGAGGGTTTTAAAAAACATAGTGGTTTTTAGAGAGGATAAGGTTCACGTCGGGATGAATGGTTGGGGAAGGAGTCTCAACTTCTTGAATGGCATGGAACTGGGAAATAATTCCAGAATGACCCTTTTTGTGGAGTTTTTCCATTCGATGTGAACCAACGATCTTGGGGGAACCTATCATGATGCCTTGGAACTTGTAGAGTTACCCATTTTGTTGGAAGCTCATTAATAATTTCTTGAAATACATGGTAATGGGGCCTAGAGTGCATAACCAATCAACACATAAAATAATGTTGCAACCCCCCATTTCAATGGAAAACATGTGGTATTTCAAAGAATAATCACCAATTTGTACGCACAATTTTTCACAACAATCCCCACATTTCATGGAATCTCCATTAGAAATCACGATTTGAAAGTTATTGACTGCATGGATATACCAATGGGTATCTTGAGAAATTCATTGATGAATAAATTTATGGGTGTTTCCATCGTTGATGTAGTGTTCCCCACTACCAAACCCATACAAATTTAAAATTGATGATACGATTAAGATAAATGCATCTAGCAACATTTCCAAAACACGAATGCAACTAAATTAGCATTCACATAGTTGCATACAAGTGCTTAAAACCTAGAGTAAGCACACAAACAATAATCCCATAATTAAATGCAAGCATCGAGGATTTACATGAACTAACAAAATTATGAACGTAACCAATTATACAATACACAATAACATATAATTTACTCAAGAATAAAGTATATGGACAACAAATAAAACCTATAAATATAAACAATGTAATAGAGATAAACACCTTTTTTTTTAAACCAAAGGTGCAACCGACTACAGGAGATGGACCTTCCACCCAACCATAGATTTGCTTCTCCAAATATCAACAAAAAATCACACCTGAGTTGATTCTACAGATACACAATAAAGGGTGGTCTCTCCACTGTCCACTCACAACCAACTTTTACCCACAACAAACTAATTTTTCCTACAACAATCCCAATCCTCCATATCTCTTCCCATAAACTTGTACAAACCAAGGAAATGTAATCCCCCTTATTTTCACATAGTCCCTCAAGCCTTCTAAATTTCCTCTAGGGATCCAACACATGTTGGCTAGGAAACTCTCTTGATGGGGACTACATGGATGTCAACTGCAAAAAAACTGCCTAGCAGTAAGCTCACTGATGGTGGGGTAATTTCTCTCACACAATTTCACTCTACCCACCTAACAATATATTTATTCATGCATTTGGTAGATCCAAAAATAATACCACCATGCCCACTATGGTTTCATTCAATATTCCATGATCTTCTGTCCATTTCTATCCAAAAAACACATTGTAAAAACTCCTCTCCTTTTTCCATAACACTTTCCCTTTTTCTCCCAAGCAAGTTGAATCTCACTCTCCCCAATGTTGATTTTACTTCATACACATGTTCTCAATAACTAATGGATGGGACTTCCCACACCCACCCTCTTACATGTATTCAATGATTGGGATCTCATACACTCAAGGGGAAAAAATAGAAGGTTCACTCAAAACAATAATTTTAGGAATGCTTTGGGATTTAAGACACATGAATAAAACCCCTTAGATCCCTCCTCTTGTGTGGAAAACACAACCCGCATGAATTTGTCCATGTCCATCTATAGTCAACATAAAGTTTTATTTATTATGTTTGATATATAATGTTTACATATTACATCCCTTGGCCCACAATGATATATCATATCTACATTGTACATCACTAAATTGGGGATTAAAAATAGGGATGTTACATTCCCCACCCCCCACAATTTTGCACCATTCTCAGTGCACAACACCATATCGGTATACATGTACAAAAATTACATCACAATACTTAGAATTTTTGCAAGTTCACAACTCCCGCAACAACTCCAACCATATATCTCTTATTCCCCTCAACCTGCACAACCCAAAGAATGTGTACCCCCTTCTCTACACCACATTCCCTTGACTGTGCCATTCACCTTCTAGGTATCTAGTGCAAGTTGTCTAGGAAACCCTGAGATGTGGTTCCAATAATTTCAGTTACCAAAATGGAGCCTTTCACACTTATATACAAATGCACATTTATTTTTCTTCAAAATTTGCAGGTACTCTTCTCGGATGGTATTCACGTTCTCCCATGTAGTGTCTTTAGGACCGTAGTAGGTACATTGAACCTTTACCAAGACAATATATTTGTTTATAAGAAATTTGAATTTCCAGTCTAGGATGCACTAATTTGTAAACTGTTGTGGATATTCCATTAGAACAATTTGTTACAATAGATATGATAGATAAAAATGAAATCTACACTATGAAGGTTAAATTCTTTTAGATTCTAGAATCTTTAGTTACTAATTTTGTGCATATGTATGAAATATATAATATGCATAAAATAGAGAAAAGTAAAATACAATCATACACCATCCACAAAATAAAACAAATATTTTCTCTAGGAAACCCTTACGAGGGAACTCCCAACTAGAAGGTGGGGTTGCTTTGCTCTCTTTTCTCTGGTATGGAAATAATGTAAGTATAAAGAAGGCATTCTCTATGGAGTTACTTGAGACCTATGGAATGCTAGGATGATACAAAACATTAACCCCCTCTATTATTCTTTGTAATTTCCCACTCCCGGTTGTTCTGCTCTTCAATGGAACAAAATATAATAACAGAGAATGGAACCCCTTCTCCTCCTAGTGGCTCGGTATTTGACATAGCCCAATAGCCATCTAGGTTTAGGGTTTTGACTTCCTAAACCATCGATTGTGATAAGGTTTTTGTAACACAACCGACCCCTGATTATCTTTCCTAGGGATGGGGCATCAAAATTTCGCTCACCTTAACATCTCAAATTCTCTGTCTGAGGTCTTTATCCTCTTCTACTTACCCATAGTGTTCTAATGACTGCTACCATGCTCAAATATGAGCTTTGGGTTGCAAGTTATGGCTTCCCAAAGTTATTTGGGCGTTCATTGGTTGATATCCACGTGGCACCCACATGAATCCACCTCACACGTATTGTCTCCAAGTTCCTTCATCCATGGTGGAAGTCCATCCACCGTCCGATCCCATGACTAGACTAAATCTTCGTCGAACATGCAGGCCAAGAGGAAATTCAGCAATTCGACGTTGAACGCCTCTTTAATGTCTACACACGAGACCTTCCGGAGTCCCGAAGTCTCGAAGTCCCATAATATTTCCATGTGGTTCTGACCTTCAGTCCTTTTGGGTCTATCTATAACGCTACACCTCAAATCCTCTAGAGTCTTGAAGTCCCAAACTCTCAGAGTTCCGGTCACTTCAGCAACCACTTTGACTAGGCAGACACATACCATGGGATGACATGTAGAGGGGCTAGGGGTGACACGTTTTACGTTCAAATAGGCATATAGGGTCTACGAAAAGCACAAATCGAGCTAACATGTGGCACAACGATCATGGGTCCACATCACCCTGGTGACGTCGGCTTGCCACGTCACACTAGACTAACAACCTTCTAACATCCCTCAAATCTAACGGTAGAGATCCGACCACGTAGATCCATAGATCCACGACTAACATTTCTTCGCGATTCCGGCCTTCGGGAGTTTTGCGATGCAAACTCTTCTTTTCTCCCGGAGTTGGTCAGCGTCGGGATGAACACAACCTAGATCTGAAGGTTAGGAAAAGTCTCGAAGCATCCTCTAATTGACGACTCTCATTACTTCGAGCTTTAGAGCTTATCGACACACCACACCTCAAATTACCCGGAGTGCCCAGTCTCTAGACTAAAGGATCTAGCACCATGCATCCCCTGTATATCGACGACTGAGAGGGATCCCTATATCTATGGTCCTGGTCACTTCTCAACTCTAACCTTCGAGGATTTTGGCTTTACTGCCACTCCATTATCCTGAAGCAGGACTTCATCGAAGTACTGTGTGTGGGTCCCTCCTCCTGAATGATCAGACAGTAGGCAGGGTTCCTGACGATCTCCCCCAAATCTACAGCTCTCCTTTGCTTCGTAACTTTGACGTTCGGTGTAATTTCCCAAGGCCGAGCCCCAGTTGTAATTGTGAATGTAACATGTTTTGTAGGATGGTGAGCCAAGTATTTATAAGATGGTAGGCTTATGTGTTTATTAGGCCGAAGATCCTAGATGTTAAAGGCCAAGAGCTTGTTTTTTATGTGTAAATATTCATATTATTAATATAAATGGAATCGCTATGTTTAGACCTACCACGAAGAAAGAGTATGGGGGACTAAGCTCCACTAGGCTGGGTAAGGGAAGGGGGCTGAGAGGATGGAATGAGTGGTTAAGCTTAAGAGCTTAAGTCCAATAGAATAATATATATATTATTATTCTAAATGCTGTGAGTGGGATATGAATATATCCTAAGTTTTTTTGGAAAGAGGGTACGACTTCCAAATGGAGAGGAACGTTCTTCATGAGCACCATGTGTCAACTCAGGCACATGCAATATGAGTGAGAATTCATACTATTTTGGTCTTCTCTTGGCTAGTTTTGCACCAATGCACCTAACAAGCACCGAGTACCATGGTACACCTTGTTGAATTCCTAAACCACACCGAAACTCTACAATAGAACCAAATTGATACCCCTGCTACACATGTGCTCTTGAGGGTTTCCCTCATTTTGTCTTGTTTGTACTGTTTCCCACGTCTAGTTTCTGTTGCTGCCATCACTATGCCTGTGTGTTGAGGAGAGGGAGTGAATAAGTGGGTTGTCAGGCCCATGGTTAGAAGAAGTAGGTTGTCAAGCATGTGAGAAAATCTCTCCATGTGAGAGAGTGTGATGAGGAAGTGAGTTCTCCTAGAGGGAGTCCAGTAGCAGCTACAAATCTCTGAGAATTCCTGATCTGATCTGTTTCTGAATCCTAATGAAAGGGAGGTGTAGGAGCCGATGGACTATTGGGCAGTGAAGGTGTACACTCCTGGGGTGGGACATGCATGTGGGGAATGAGAGTCTATGAGCTGTGGGTGTAAGTGAGTCCTTGGAAGAAATCCTTCCTGTTGTACAATGCAACTTCCTGTTGTCCTTGCCTAGCCTAGGAATCCGTTGCCCAGTGGAGTTTGGTCCCAGCTCGGGGGTGACCCACTGCTGAGAGTGATGAGAAACATTGTCTAAGTCTAGGAGGTTCATGGAAGGTTTTCACACAGTTGATATACTTCAATTAAACGATAAGTACCATTTTCCAAGTTTGGTTACATGTTGTGTATTTATATATGTTGTTATATTTATGGGTTTTGTCTGTGATTACTGCATGTATGCTTTTACTTTTATTTCTGCATTATATTATGTGATAGAAGAACATAAATCATTTGTTAAATATTGGTATGTGTTATTGTCGCTTCTGCAAGAATATGTAAATGTACAAAATGTTTATGTCTGGTTAAAATTGCATTATATATATATATATATATATATATATATATGCTCGAGAAAGTTAGTTTTCTGAGGTAGCATTACCCGACCTATTGGTGGTTGGGAATGTTACAAGTTGGTATCAAAGACGAGAATTAAAAGATACAGTCGTTAGGTAGTGTTGTCGGCATGTTGGTGGTGGTCGGGAGTGTTAAAAGTTGGTATCAAAGCTGAGAATTAAAAGATACATTTGTTAGGTAGTGTTGCCAGACTATTGGTGGTGGATGGGGACGTTACAAGTTGGTATCAAAGCTAAGGTTTCAACACTGAGCATGGATGGGCCATGTTAGTGAAAGCTGATGTGAAGGTTTCAGAGTGAATTTTTGTCGAGAGGGACAAATTATGAACCTCAGAGCATTCATGGGTGCCAGGAAGGCACCGTGTGAACACTGGCACTCTGTTTAGAAGCTCAAGAAGTATAATGAATTAGGAAATGGAAACAAATAAATAAGCCACAACAATCGTTGTGTTGGGTTGGGAAGTTTGAAATTGGGCCATAGGATCTATTCAGGAGGAAGCAGATCCTTCAAAACCATCATATTTGCAGAAAAGTGCATGAAACCTAAGCCCTAAGAACTTTGGACTTCGCAACTTCGGCAAAGTTTACGTGTTATAGAGAAAGAAGGTAAGGAGAAGTGATGAAAGATATATCTCATCCATCAAATCTACACATGGATGATTGTGAGCCGTAGATCTCACAACAGTTCGAAAGTTCGACACTTTGGGAGAAATGGAGTGTGCTAGAGTGTAAAATCTTCTGAAATTCTGATTTCGAAGAACATAAGTGGCATGGCATGATGACGTCGCTAGTGGTGACATGGACGTTTCCTAGACATGACACATGCCACCACCTTAGTTTTTGATAACTATACCATGTGGACCCTGGAAGATAAAGTAGTTTAGAAGTTCGGATTTCAAGAGATTTGAGGAATGCAAGTTTAAAATATTATGGTTCCCGAAGTGATGTAGGAGCATCGCCAACGTCAAGCGAGCGTGGGGTAAGCGCCAACACATTTTGGGCATGTTGGAGCCGCCTTTTTTTTTTCTAGCCCGTCTCGAATTTCATGTCTTAATCGAAAGATGGTTTTCATATTTTCCACCTAAGGTTTCAAAATATCTGAAGTCTTGTCACGCAAGCAGCGATAATTATTGTGCTCTCGAGGCGAGTTCTACTTTTCAACAAAAAATTTTCCCCCTTTTGTTCTACCTCGGGATTTCGTATGTTGGATGCTATAGATCATGTAGTTCACAAGTCCTGAGCAACGAAACGATGGAATCGCCTTAAAATTTTACCCAGGGAAGTAACGAGAGTAAATTTTCCTAAATCATGATTAAACATCATCGGGTTTTCGCGCCTCGGTGTTCACTAAATCTAAAATTATTATTTTCGTAACCCCAATAGTCGAAACCACAAATTCCTTATGTTAGTAACCCGTGTCAAGGTTAAAAGTAAAAGATAAGCCATGGTTAAGTTCTGTCGGAAATTCACCACTCAGCGTGTTCTATTTTAAAAAGCTACCCTGTCTAAGCCCGAGTCGTGAAGTCGCGATAAATATATGAACATAATTAATTAAACACTTAATCCGAGTTTACCCTCCCTTTAATTAAAACGTATCATCGCGATCTCATGGTTTCGCTGCTCGACATGCAAACTTCTCGAAAACTATACCTTCGAAGCTCTGAGTCGCGATATGGTGAATATAAATAATTACGTAATTAATTAAGCGTCTAATCACAATTACATTCTTATTAACCTAAGTCAATCATCGCAATTTCGGGTGTTAGAGGTTCAAATGGGTAAAGCAAAATTTTTGATACAACGAGTACGGAAAGATTAATTAACTTCGGTAAAACCAAATTAATTAAGCTAAATCAATATTTTTCGTGTTTTGATTCTTGCACAGTTTACGAAGCAGTCTTAATTCTTCCTTACGCCAGATGACATTTCAAACCACCAAAAATTTATGGCATTAATTAGAAACAAGGCAAATTGACAAATAAAGATTGGGACTTTATTGCTAAATTTATTTTTTAATCTTGATTTGACTGATCTGTTCTTGAAAGGTACTGAGTTTTCGAATATATAGAGCTATTATTCGTTATAACAAACTCATTTCTATATTATACAGAGAACACTTTCTCAGCGAGCTAACTTTTGTATGTATAGACATTTTTATCACAGAAGAGCTAAAGCAGGATCTCCCGTGATGGCCCCGCGAAAAGAATCCAAAGCCAGTGTTGAGTTTTCAGGACAAGGTTCGGACAACGTCGCTGATACTTCACCTCGAAGCGTCGACTCTGTCCCAAACTGGTCATTCGTTTCTGATGTTCTACAGGCCAAATTAGTAGATTATTTTGATGATTCTAGTGACAATGAAAAAGACGACATAACCACCAAGTATAATATCATCATTCAATCGGGAATGCATAAAGTAGCGGCCAAGCCATGACTACTCCCCTATTATGATATGGTCCGATGGGCATTAGACCATGTGGATATACCAACCAGAACCATCATGAATGAGCAGAAGGTCACCATCGGGACTTTCAGACCTGAACATATGCAAGCTATGTACAAGTTGCCCACAACGTCCGACCTTACATATGATGCCGAATTCTTGCAAGAGTTCAAAGAGAAGGAATGTGTGTAGTATGAAAAAACTATGTCTAGCTTAATAAGAGATTCGGTTTCGCACCCTGTGAAGTTCAGGGCAGACAGTCATGGTATATATTCAATAGCTTCCTTGGAACCACAGTTCAAGTATGTAGCTATGATGACATGAAGATTATACGGGAGAGAGGACACCTCACATTTCTTCCTTCAATGGGTGCCTCTAATACATCGAGTCGTCGAAGGTTGTTCCTTTGACTGGGCGAAAATGTTGTCCGATAGCTTGACCAGTCGAGTTACAGAGTATCGGGCGCAGAAAGAGAGAAGAAAAATTTCTTCATTTTTTATGTCTCCATACATTATGGACATTGCATGATTTCTATCATGCGAAATTGTGGGAAAAAAAAGCGACATATTTCGTATATGAAATCTTCAACTGGGTGATGGTACCGCTGCATGTCACTATTTTCGGCCACCCGCCACCCAGGATCTCGGACAGTATAGTGACGAATTTGAGTAGCATAGTTGACTGGTATGTAGAAGCCGAATTCTCATATCTCAGAGTTTTCGGGGCTTCTTTTCCCCCACATGCATTGCCAATATTCATTCCCGACAAGCTGGCTTGTCGTGAGGTTGCTAGACAAATAGTAATTGGTGGTATATGCAAGGAGCTTAAGGGATACTCAAAAAAGGTATGGCCACCTTTTCCTGTTCATTTAAATTCATATTATTTGTTAGACTTCGGGCATGCTAAAGCTGAGGCAGTGGCCCTGGAAGACCTAAAGTTGGTCCTTATTGAATACAAGAAGCATGATCCGCAAAGGGTCATGAGTAATCATTTGGCCAGTTGCAGACTCAAGAGATTTGAACACGAAAATTCACCCTCGGATGACATTTTCCGAGGTGCAAGATCATATGCCGAGATTTTAGCTCAGATACAAACCCTTGCACCTGAAGAGAGGGTCGATGTTCTGAAATTCCAAGAACATCGACGCAATTGTCTTCCCGCAGTATTACGGGGTGAGAATCCGAGTACAACGGAGGTGAAACAAAAATATTCCGAAGGCTCCAAGGATGCGACTCCCGGTCAAGAAAAACACCAGGACGGGGGAGATAAAACTAAGAGTCCGAAAGTAGAGATAAAGACTCCCGACCTGCCGAAGAAGCAGACTCCGATTACTACTCTGGGACAATCGGTGAAGCAAATTGGAGATCCTATCACATCAGTTACTCCCTTGCAGTCAACTCAGGGAAATATTGATGCAGGGTGGATCTTCAATGAATAATTGAGGCCTATAAGGGTGGAAGAGCTCCCTCCAAATGAGTTCTTCTTTGATAAGAAGAGAAATACAATGGTAAAGAGAGAATTCTATCAGGAAGGGGAGTCGACAGTCAAGAAATACAAAGTTATGATTGATGGGAAGGACAAGAAGAATGAACAGTTCACCACGGAAATAACTGGGACATTAGGGGCATATGCCACAATGAACCAATTTTTAGTCGGGGTTTTGAAAAACTAGCTGAAACGAAAAAATCACTTCATCAAAACCCTGGAAGCCAGACTAGCCACAGGAGCAGAGGCTTCCAAATACCAGGCGAGTGTAGGAATAGAGAAAGCAAGGTTGGCCGATAAAAGTGAGATAGAGTTGCTCAAGACTAAGCTTGAACAAGCACAACTGGTGGTTGGGAATGGTCAGATGCAAGCAGGCCAACAAAAATATTTGATCGAACAACTACAGGCTAGAGTGGAAATCACTGAAAGTAAAGTGATAAATATCGGGATGTTTCAGTCCCAGGCGATGGAGATTCAGAGCAGAGTCTCTGCGGCCCAACGAAATTTACTCGCCAAGGTAGAGGTGATTCGGGACAACTGTTTGTTGGTTAAGCAAGTTTTGGAGAATTTATCTACTAGAGAAAGAGAAGCTGGAGAAACACGTGTTGCCTTTCAAGAGGCTGTGATAGCTACAAACAATAGGGATTCGGGAAGTACTCCCAGGTTTACCGTTTCAGAGCAAACCAGAGGAAACATTCTATTAAAAGAATGGGAACACAAAATCTCGGAAGGTAAGCTGCAAGCCAAGAGAGTAACGAAATCCTTAGAAGAGGCTTTTAGTTCTATAGATGGTAATCTGCTAGGTATTGATAGCGGAGGTAATGCCGAGGTATTGATAGCGGAGGTAATTCCGAGGCATTGATTCAAATGAATATGGAAAAAATATCACTTGATTTAAATGAAAAAGAAGAAAGAGATTCAGCCGAGATCTCACAAGTGACTATGGTAGACATAGTCCAAATAGATAAATGTATGATTAAACCAAGTGCGCAATTATGCGCTATCGACATCATAGACAGACAGATGGAAGATAAATTGCCGCAATTAGCCTGAGATTGTTACTCTTCTGAAGCCAATTGTCAAGCAGAACCGTGAAGGCTGATATCTCGGTTGGTTGAAAGATGTGTCACCTGTACCGAGCACGCGCGAGGACAAGATTTTGGCACCAAATAAAGATAGAGAAGAAGAAATGGAGCGATTTCTCTCCTCCCTATCATAACTAAAAATTTTGCAATGATTGAGATTCCATCTTATTGTAAAACTGTATAAATATACCATAGAAAGAAAGAAACAGGGCTGGACCTTTTTGTGTCGATTGTCACAGAGGTTTTACATTTTGAGAGTTAATATAAAGAAAATATGAAGATTCTCAATTACGTCACAACTGTGTTATGAGTTTGTTTTCTTATATCTCACATTCCGTTTCATTTCATATTCGTACCTGATGAATGCTTCGCTATAATTTAGTGCAACCTCTACTATAGTGAATGAATTTGGGTTTTCTATATTGTTTATTGTTTTTCCTCTATACCAGCTATCAACGGGTATAAGACCAGTTAACACTTTAAGAATTCTATATATATTTTATGCTTCATCGGTTTACTTCTTTACATTTTTCTTCTTCTGTTTATACGTGAGATTCTTCCTTGATAGGAGCCTTACTCGATAGACAGCTAAATGTTTTCTCCCACCTCATACATTTTATTAAAATATAACCCAGTTACGGGAAAGAGCCTTTGATTTGCACCCCGTTTTTATTCCTGAAACCGTAAACTCTCTTTTATACGACCGAATTGAGACAACACTTAAAATTCCCCCCGAAGTTTTCTTATTTTACTGTTCCTCCATGACTGTCCCTGTACCAACATAGCCCAATATCGAACCCGGATTATCAAATCAAACACACATTGCCTTAAACCTTTTCAATACTATTCTTGAAACAATTACTACCTAGGTTGACCTCGAATGTTCATGGGCAACGATTGAACAAGATATAAGCATCCAGGAATAGTTGGAAGCTAGACAATGCCAACGTAGAAATCATCCCTAGTTTCCCCTGTCGAAGGTTGACGTTTCTCTCTTCTCTACCCTTTACCCACTTTTGGATTCCTAGACACTGTACTTCTAAGCCTTAAGTACAGACTCTGGAACAACATTTTTCTGGCGCCGTTGTCGGGGACCGAAGTTACGAAATCTTTTTCCCTGGGAAAATGACATTTTTTTTTCGTTGAAAGTTTTACCCTTTGATAGTGAACAAAGAGTACACACCTTTTTTAAGGCTTTCAAATATTTCACTTGGTGACTCCACAAATAATAAACTGGCATCTAGTCAAAGGAATACCAGAAAAAACCCAGATGGTAAGAAGATTACACCCGTTACCGATCCCGGGAAGATTCTAAAGGTGAGAGGCTCTCTTAAGCCAACCGCTGCAGTCTATAAGATTAAACACCCACAACTGAAGATTAAGAGTTCTTCTGAACCCTCAACTTCCTGCAGTCCTCTCTTTGATACTAAAGATCTAACGTCAAACTGCTCCAAAGTTAGGAGTGAGATTCATTCGACAATCTCCTTAGTACATAAAGGAAAGGGCCCTCTTGAAAGTTCGTCGGTAGTTGACATACCATATTTCCCTCAGTTAAATTTCCCGACCTCACCTGATTTTGAAGAGTGTGTTACACATTCGGTTTCCACACCTGTCGATTCTCCTAATTTCGTCTCTTGCAAATCTGAGGAACCAAGTCCTCGCGTTCCTTATCATTCATCGTCGTATTTTCCTCTTCACGAAGAAAATAAAGATTCACATTTAATTTTCCGAAACCCCCTTTACGACTTTCCACTAATAAAGATGGAAGCCGTTGGAGGAGGAGGTGGAGGGGTTATTGGAGGAGGAGGGGGAGGAGCTCCTGTAGGAGGAGCTGGAGGCCAAGGGCCTGCCCCCCCTCCCAGAGTGTTTGCAAAAGTTGCAGCAAATAACGCTCCCTTGGTATTGCCTGTTCCTCTACACGACCTTCCCGAAAATTATATAAAATTTTTTCCAAAATTCACTGGGTAAGGAGATATGACCGCAACCAAACACATTAATTTATTCGATCAATTTGCAGAAATCCTAGGTATCGAACATGAGGACGTGTATTCGAGGCTTCTTGTCCAAACCTTTGAAGGCTAGGTCCGAACTTGGTTTCAGAGTCTACCTGCAACATCTATCTTGTCTTATGACGCCTTGGAAGATGCTTTCCTCAGACAATGGGGTGAAAGAAAGGACCACCTATATTATTTAACCGAATTTGGGTCTTTAAGAAAAAAGAATTCAAAAACTGTCACAGAGTTTATTCAAAGATTCAACAAACTGTATAAAAAAATCCCAGCCAAGGTTAAACCGTCCCAACCCGTGGCCAAAGTGACTTTCGCAGGGGCTTTCGAACTGGATTTTGCACTCCTTTTGCGAGAAAGAAGGGGAGCCACCCTAAACCGAATGCAGGATGATGCTGTAGAAATCAAGTCGAATATTATGGCTTCTGGTAAACTTAAAGCTAAAGTAGAAATGGGAAACCGAGAAACTAAATGCTTTAGAGAACAAGCATGTCCGTCAGGGTCTAATAGATCCACAGATGACAAAGTAGACGATATGGCCAGGGTAATTAAAGAACTGTCTAATAAAATATCTAGAATGGAGCTAGAACAGGCCAAAGCTAATTCTTTCACCAAAAAGGATTTCAAGAGGAACCCCAACCCCCCAAACCAGCAAAGACAGATAAAAAATGAAGACCAAAAAATACAAGCTCCCCTGAAGAGTGAAAATTTTATAGGAGCGAACGATCTCCAAGATTTCAGAGATTTGGATATTGATGTCACGAACTTTGGTGATGACTACACACAACCGTATCTGACTAGAGAAGATTATGAAAAATCTCTAAACACTCAACAACCATCGGTTAAGGGTGAATAAAGTGATCATACTGACCTTTGTGACTCTCAACAAGAAACTCAAATGATAATGGCTGAGATCCAACCTAAGTACAACTTGAGATCTAAGAGTAAACCCTTTTAAACTACTCAACCGAAGAAAATCCTCCCAAGAGGTCAAACTTATGAGCCTACTCCGGAAGAGACCCTATTACCTAACAACAAAGCAAAAGTAGTAAGCACACAAGAGTCCGAAAGGGGAAAAGTTGAAACCCAAGCACAAGGAACCGAAACAGTAAATAAAATTACGCCTTCAACCAAGACCATGAGTAATAAAGCGGTCCAGATGAATAAGTCAGAAAGGAAGGATTTGGAAGTCTCAACTAAAGAAACAAACAAGGTGAGCAGAGTGTTTAGTTTTGAAAACAAGATAAGTAAAATTAAGATACCAATCCCTCTGGTAGAATTAGCAAAAAACCCCGTTTATCGGAAGCAGATTACCAAAGTGATGGGTGTCTCAGAGCTAGAAAGCCATTCTGACATTTTAAACCTGGAGGTTGACAAACCTAACATCACTTTTGGTCCACATTTTGAAGGGGCCAACGACACTATTTCTCCCTTTTATATCACTTTAAATGTATATGATCAATTTCTACATAATTGCATGTTAGACTCCGGAGCCTCCCACAACATTATGCCTAAGATTATTATGGACAAATTGGGTCTCTAGATCACCAGACCTTATGGAGATCTTTCCTCTTTTGACTCAAGAAGGGTTAAGTGTATGGGAATGATAAAGGATTTAGTAGTTACCCTAGCATAGGTCCCGGTTAAGAGTATCTTGATGGATGTGGTTATTGCTGATATTCCCCCTAAGTATGGTTTACTGTTGTCTAGGTCATGGGTAGCCAAGCTGGGGGGTTCTCTTCAATTAGATATGACATTCGCCACAATTCCTGTGTTTGGTGGGCAATTTACTTGGTTGTACAGAGAGACGAGGTTAGCATATACAGTAAGTGACCCTTAAAACCCGAACAATTTCCGTATTTACATTGCGGATCAAAATTTAGGAAATTGTATCTTATCTTTTGATGACGGTTTAGATAGTTGTCCAGAGGAAAATGATATAGAGCAGGAAGAGTCAGGTTACATGACAGAGGAACTCTATAGCACCGGTGTCTGGAAAATGTATTTTGACGGTGCCTCATCTTGTGAAGGGGCTGGTGCAGGAGTGCTTTTAGTGGCTCCCGAAGGAAAGTTCGTTGTTCCTTTCTCTTACATACTGTAATGGGATATAGATTATACTAACAACGTGTGTGAATACAAAGCGTTGGTCTTAGGATTAGAGGCTGCCAAGAAGCTAAAAATAAATAACTTAGAGGTATATGGAGATGCAGAGTTAATAGTCAAACAAATAAATCGATAGTACCAAGCCAAGCATCCCAGATTAAGATCATACAGGAATTGTGCCTGGGATCTGATGGAATTTTTTTTCTCATTCGTAAATGTCCACTTCATCCCACGCGCAGTGAACTTACATGCTGACGCATTAGCTAAAGCAGCTTCAACCTTCTCTCCTCCCACAACTTTCAAACTCAAGTATCACATAGAGATCAGACACAGACCATCTATACCAGACAATATCCAACACTGACAGGTTTTTGAGGATGACGAACAAATTAAAAAGTTTTTTGAAGCGGTAGGTGAATTCTCCGAAACTCATGCAGAACAAGAAAATCAAAATGACCCGATATGGATCATGCAAGAAGGGGAGGATCCTAACGCTTTCCGAGACAAAATCACAGATCATCGCATGCTGGTCCTTAAAAACAACTAGATTCCGAAAGGATTGATTCCTCTAGAAAGAATTTTTGATCAAAACGACATACCTGTAAAATCCGCCTTACAACCCCAACCAGAAGAAGTGGAGGAATGTGATATAGGAACCAAAGAAGAATCCAGGATGGTAAAAATATCCAAGTTCCTCCCTCCCGAAATAAAAAGTAAGTATAAAGACCTACTCAGACAGTATAAGGATGTTTTCGCCTGGTCTTATGATGAGTTAAGGACATACGACACTTCCGTAATTGATCACAAGATACCTCTAAATCCTGGGGTCAAACCATTTAGGCAAAAGCTTAGACAGATCAACCCCATTTTGTTACTTGTGATAGAAAAAGAAGTTAAGAAACTTTAAGACGTGAAAATAATAGTACCTATGAGATATTCAGACTGGGTAGCAAACCTGGTCCCGGTCAGGAAAAAGAATGGGGAAATCAGACTATGTGTGGATTTCAGAAATCTAAATAAGTCATCTCTTAAGGAAAACTATCCATTACCCAAAATGGACCATGTGATAGAAAAGGTAGTTGGAGCCAACCGAATGTCTATGATTGACTGGTTCTCTGGTTATAATCAAATCGCCATGAATGAACAAGATAGAGAAAAAACCGCTTTCACTACACCATGGGGTACGTTCATGTATGATAAAATGCCTTTTGGTTTGATGAATGCAGGGGCCACATTCCAGCATGCTATGGACATCACTTTCATCTATGAAAGGGATAAGTTCGTAGTCATTTATATTGACGATTTGACGGTTTTCTCTAAAACCGACAAAGAACACTTGATACATCTTAAACATACATTCAAAAAATGCCACAGGTTTGGTCTATCTTTAAATCCAAAGAAATCACATTTCGCCATGTGGGAAGGTAAGATTTTGGGTCATATCGTATCTAGGGATGGAATCAGGATCGATCCTCATAGGATTGAAGCGATAGATACTATAAATATTCCCAAAAATGTAAAAGAAATTCAATCTTTCTTGGGAAGAATAATTTTTTTACGAAGATTTATCCCGAATTTTGTTGAGATTGTAAAATTGATCACATGTATGTTGAAAAAGGATAGCGAAGTAAAATGGACAACCGAGGCCAAAGCATCATTCACACATATTAAGAAATTCATAAGTGAGGCACCTGTGCTAGCGAGCCCCGACTATCTAAAAGATTTTCTTATTTTCTCATTTGCCTCCGAACACACAATTTTCATGGTGCTCCTACAAAAGAACGAAGAAGGTTTCGAACAACCAATCACTTTTTTCAGCAAGAGCCTTAGAGACGCAGAACTAAAGTATGATATAATAGAGAAACAAGCGTACTCCATGGTAAAAGCATTAAAGGAATTCATAACATATGTAATACACTCCAAGATAATTGCGTACGTACCTACCAGTTCTATGAAAGATATTTTGGTACAACCAGACAACAATGGAAAGAGAGGGCGATGGCTCGCCAAAATACAAGAATTTGATCTAGAAGTCAAACCGACCAAATTGATAAAAGGACAAGGCCTGGACAAACTCTTAGCTGAGTTGAATTTCAGAGCCCTAGGTATCAATTTCCTGCAGGAAGGTGATGAAGACATGAAGCTAAATGAGATGAATGAGAAAACAGGTCCAAACAAGATCGAAGAGAAGTTCATATCATTAGGCTAGTACAGAGACATAGTGTCATACCTGCTAACTCTAAAATTCCCAAATGAGCTATCACCATCAAAAGCTAGGACTTTAAAACTTCATGAAGTTAAATATTGTATCGCCAAAAGTCAGCTATATTGGAAAGATCCACTCGATTTCCTGTTAGTCTATTTAGTCGAATTGAAAACTCATCGGGTTATAGATGAATTTCATGAAGGAGTTTGTGGGGGGCATCACGCTTGGAGATCTACATCTTACAAAATTCTGAGGGCTGGGTACTACTGGCCAAAACATTTCTCAGACATTAATGCCAAAGTCCGAGCCTGCAACCCTTGTCAACTATATGCAGGTAAACAGAAGCTCTCGGCACTTCTTTTAGTTCCAGTCAAAGCTGAAGCCCCATTTCAGCAATGGGGTCCAGACTTCATAGGCGAGATTAATCCCCATTCCAATGCTCAACACAAGTGGATCTTAACCGCAACAGATTATTTTACTAAATGGGTGGAAGCCATTCCAACCAAAAGGGCAATAGACTCAGTGGTAATCGATTTCTTAGAAGACAATATTTTGTCTAGATTTGGTTGCCCCCGAAAGATAGTTACAGACAATGCCCAAACCTTTAAATCTATGGCTATGGTCAGCTTCTGTCAAAAGTATAACATCATTCTTGGCCATTCTACAACGTATTACCCCCAGGGAAACAGATTGGCTGAGTCATCTAATAAGAGCCTGGTAAATATAATCAAGAAAGTATTGGATGAAAACAAAAGGTCTTGGCATGTGCACTTAAAAAAAAGAGAGAGAAGAAATTTTGTATACTTATATATATATTTTGTATACATATATATATTTTTCATTTACGCATTGCTTTTGATTTTCTTTTTTCTTTCATGAACTTTCGACACCTTTCAGATAGCCCCGATAACCTTCTTATTTGCCTCTTATAGGATTCCAGCTGCACGCGAAACAAGCAGGAGAAGTAAACCGAAAGTTGGTGTCAGAAATGAATCGGCTTAAACAGGTGATACCCAAGATTTTTATATTGTGCAAAACATTTGAAACGAAAAGGTAAAGATGAGATTTCCTAAAGGACATGTTCTAAAGGACTATTAAAGAAAACCGAGGTAACCTCATTCAAACAGCAACATCATCTGAGCTGATAAATAACAGAGTTGTTTCTTTGTTTGATCGTCTACAAAAAAATAAGACAAATTAAACGATTCAGTCAAATTAAAAGCAGTCAGCCGAAGTAAATTACCCCCGAAAAAGATCTACAAGAGTCAGTTTTGAATTTTTGACCTCTGTATTTTCAATCTGTAGGTCACTACCTGTCACCCTTTTCTATCTTCGGGTTTACCTTTTAAAAATTCAACATCTTTCCGTTTCGCATAAGAAGGGATAAGAGTTTTCGTTTCAACCTCGTGAGCTTCAAAGAAGATTGTGGAAAGAAAGCGGGTCTTCACAACTCCTCGATCCCCTGCTAAACGAAGGGATGCTTAAAGTGATCCTAACTTTCCTAGGTTTTGCAACAATATCAGAGGATTGAGGCTTGCTCAAATAGAATGCCATAAGAAAGTTATTTTCCCTTTTTTCCCTGAGAACGAAGGTGTTGTGAAGGTCAAGGGAAGGTTGGTACCGAGTAATCAAAGTAAGTTGACAGACCTATAATGAAAAATATTACACAGGTATCAACCCCGATACAAACGAATTGCCCCCATCTTTGCGCTCTAAAAAGAAAATTATAAGACAGGTGGTGAAAGGAAATTCAGAAATGATTGCCCCCATCTAGTCCAAGAGACAATGAAAGGAAATTCAGAAATGATTGCCCTCGTCTCAGCATTTAAATGCACAAATATATTTTGAAGTGGTGAATGGAAATTTAGTAAAAGGGGCCAGATAACTTCACCGGGGTACTGAACATGCTCACTGGCAGTGAAGAAATATATGAGATATCTGTAAGACTGTTATACATGAATATCACTCTACTCTGGTAACCGATTATTTTTAAAAACCTGATCTACATCCCAAGTTCAGACGGGGCTTCCTGATTAAAATCATATAATATTCTTCTTTTGATGCAAGCTGATAGCCACAAGATCTGTTGGGTCTCCTAGAACTGTTTTGATTTTCTTAAGGCAGACCTGATTTTAGTAACGGGAAAGGGAAAGTCGTGAAAGGGACTATGGCTAAGTATTAAAAAGAGTAGCTGAGTTTGAAAATCTTTTCAAGGTAAAAAATGAAGTCTCTTTCCCCTTAGATACCCTGTTCTTAGGAACCTTTTTGCCTGATTGAAGCTGTTGACTCCATTTACCCAATATCGGCACATGGTCTACTGCTATTCCCGTCTTACAAGAAAACGGGATCCCTAGTTGGAGCCTATGTTGGAGCCGCCTTTATTTTTTCTAGCCCGTCTCGAATTTCATGTCTTAATCGAAAGATGGTTTTCGTATTTTCCACCTAAGGTTTCAAAATCTCTGAAGTCTTGTCACGCAAGCAACGATAATTATTGTACTCTCGAGGCGAGTTCTACTTTTCGGCAAAAAAATTTCCCCCTTTTGTTCTACCTCGGGATTTTGTATGTTGGATGCTATAGATCACGTAGTTCACAAGTCCCGAGCAACGAAACGGCGAAATCGCTTTAAAATTTTACCCAGGGCAGTAATGGGAGTAAATTTTCCTAAATCATGATTAAACATCATCGGGTTTTTGCGCCTCGGCGTTCACTAAATCCAAAATTCTTATTGTTGTAACCCCGATAGCTAAAACTACGAAGTCCTTATGTTAGTAACCCGTGTCAAGGTTAAAAGTAAAAGATAATCCATGGTTAAGTTCTGTCGGAAATTCGCCACTCGACGTGTTCTCTTTTAAAAAGCTACCCTGTCTAAGCCTGAGTCGCGAAGTCATGATAAAGATATGAACATAATTAATTAAACACTTAATCCGAGTTTACCCTCCCTTTTAATTAAAACGTATCATCGCGATCTCGCAGTTTCGCTGCTCGGCATGCAAACTTCCCGGAAACTATACCTTCGAAGCTCCGAGTCGCGATATGGAGAATATAAATAATTACGTAATTAATTAAGCGTCTAATCACAATTACGTTCTTATTAACCTAAGTCAATCATCGTAATTTCGGGTGTTAGAGGTTCAAAGGGGTAAAGCAAAATTCCCGATACAACGAGTATCGAAAGATTAATTAACTTCGGTAAAACCGGATTAATTAAGCTAAATCAGTATTTTCCTTGTTTTGATGCTTGCACAGTTTACGAAGTAGTCTTAATTCTTCATTACGCCAGCTGACATTTTGAACCGCCAAAAATTTATGGCATTAATTAGAAACAAGGCGAATCGACGAATAAATATTGGGTCTTTATTGCTAAATTTATTTTTTAAGCTTGATTTGACAGATCTGTTCTTGAAAGGTACTGAGTTTTCGAATATATAGAGTTGTTATTCGTTATAACAAACTCATTTCTATATTACACAGAGCACACTTTATCAGTGAGCTAACTTCTGTATGTATACATATTTTTATCGCAGAAGAGCTAAAGAAGGATCTCTCGTCATGGCCCCGCAAAAAGCATCCAAAGCCAGTGTTGAGGTTTTGGGAAAAGGTTCGAACAACGTCGCTGATACTTCTCCTCAAAGTGTCGATTCTGTCCCGAACTAGTCATTTGTTTTTGATGTTCTGCAGGCCGAATTAGTGGATTATTCTGATGATTCCAGCAACAATGAAAAAGACGACATAACCACCAAGTATAACATTGTCATTCAATCGAGAATGCATAAAGTAGCGGCCAGGCCACGACTACTCCCCTATTATGACATGGTCCGATTTGCATTAGACCATGTGGACATACCAACCAGAACCATCATGAATGACCAGAAGGTCACCATCGAGACTTTTAGACCTAAACATTTGCAAGCTATGTACAAGTTGCCCACAACGTCCGACCTTACATATGATGCAGAATTCTCGGAAGAGTTCAAACAGAAGGAATGTGTGCAGTATGAAAAAACTATGTCTAGCTTAATAAAAGATTGGGTTTCGCACCCTGCAAAGTTCAGGGTAGACAATCATGGTATATATTCAATAGCTTCCTTGGAACCACAGTTCAAGTATGTAGCTATGATGACATGCAGATTATATGGGAGAGAGGATACCTCAAATTTATTCCTTCAATGGGTGCCTCTAATACATCGAGTCGTCGAATGTTGCTCCTTCGACTGGGCAAAAATGTTGTCTAATAGCTTGACCAGTCGGGTTACAGAGTATCGGGCGCAGAAAGAGAGCGGAAAAATTTCTTCATTTTTTATGTCTACATACATTATGGGCGCCGTGTGCTTTCTATCACCATTTCCCTTAATGAGCTGGAGTTGGACTCCAGTAGAGGACAAGCCCATCCACATCTATCATACGAAATTGTGGGAAAACAAAGGGACAAATTTTGTATATGAAAACTTCAACTGGGTGATGGTACCGCTGCATGACACTATTTTCGGCCACCGGCCAACCAGGATCTCAGATAGTATAGTGACGAATTTGAGCAGCATAGCTGACTGGTATGTAGAAGCCGAATTATCATATCTCAAAGTTTTTAGGGATTCTGTTCCCCCGCATGCATTGCCAATATTAATTCCCGACAAGCTGGCTTGTCGTGAGGTTGCTAGACAAACAATAATCGGTGGTATAAGCAAGGAGCTTAAGGGATACTCAAAAAAGGTATGGCCACCTTTTCCTGTTCATTTAAATTCATATTTTTTGTTAGATTTTGGGCATGCTAAAGCTGAGGCAGCAGCCCTGGAAGACCTAAAGTTGGTCCTTATTGAATACAAGAAGCACGATCCGCAAAGGGTCGTGAGTAATCATTTGGCCAGTTGCGGACTCAAGATATTTGAACATGAAAATTCGCCCTCGGATGACATTTTCCGAGGCGCAATATATTATGCTGATATTTTAGCTCGGATACAAACCTTGGCACCTAAAGAGAGGGCCGATGTTCTAAAATTCCAAGAACATCGACGCAATTGTCTTCCCGCAGTATTACGGGGTGAGAATCCAAGTACAGCGGAGGTGAAACAAAAAGATGTCGAAGGCTCCAAGGATGCAACTCCCGGTCAAGAAAAACACCAGGACGGGGGAGAGAAAACTAAGAGTCCAAAAGTAGAGATAAAGACTCACGACCCACCGAAGAAGCAGACTCCGGTTACTACTTCGGGACAATCAGTGAAGCAAATCAGAGATCCTATCACATCAGTTACTCCCTTGCAGTCAACTCAGGGAAATATTGACGCAGGGTGGATCTTCAATGAAGAATTGAGGCCTATAAGGGTGGAATATCTCCCTCCAAATGAGTTCTTCTTCGATAAGAAGAGAAAGGAAGTGGTAAAGAGAGAATTCTATCAGGAAGGGGAGTCGATAGTCAAGAAATACAAAGTTATGACTGATGGGAAGGACAAGAAGAATGAACAGTTCACCATAGAAATAGCTAGGACATTAGGGGCATATGCCACAACGAGCCAATTTTTAGTCGGGGTTTTGAAAAACCAGCTGAAACGAAAAAATTGCCTCATCAAAACCCTGGAAGCCAGACTAGCCACAATAGTGGAGGCTGCCAAAGACCAGGCGAGTGTAGGAATAGAGAAAGCAAGGTTGGTCGATAAAAGTGAGATAGAGCTGCTCAAGACTTAGCTCAAACAAGCACATCTAGTGGTTTGGAATGGTCAGATGCAAGCGGGCCAGAAAAATGATTTGATCGATAAGCTACAGGCTAGAGTGGAAATCGATGAAAGTAAAGTGATAAATATCGGGATGTTTCAGTCCCAGGCGATGGAGATTCAGAGCAGAGTCTCTGCGGCCCAACGAAATTTACTTGCCAAGGTAGAGGTGATTCGGGACAACTGTTTGCTGGTTAATCAAGTTTTGGAGAATTTATCTGCTAGAGAAAGAGAAGCTAGAGCAGCACGGGTCGCCTTTCAAGAGGCTGTGATAGCTACAAACAACAAGGATTCTGGAAGTACTCCCAGGTTTACCGTTTCGGAGCAGACCAGAGGAAACATTCTATTAAAAGAATGGGAACACAACATCTCAGAAGGTAAGTTGCAAGCCAAGAGAGTAACGAAATCCTTAGAAGAGGCTTTTAGTTCTATAGATGGTAATCTACTAGGTATTGATAGCGGAGGTAATGCCGAGGCATTGATTCAAATGAATATGGAAAAAATCTCACTTGATTTAAATGAAAAAGAAGAAATAGATTCAACCGAGATCTCACAAGTGACTATGGCAGACATAGTCCAAATAGATAAATGTATGATTAAACCAAGTGCGCAATTATGCGCTATCGACATCATAGACAGACAGATGGAAGACAGATTGCCACAATTAGCTCGATATTGTTACTCTTTTGAATCCAATTGTCAAGCAGAACCATCAAGGATGACATCTCGGCTGGTTGAAAGATGTGTCACATGTACCGAGCATGCGCGAGGACAAGCTTCTGGCACCAAATAAAGACAGAGAAGAAGAAATGGAGTGATTTCTCTCCTCCCTATCATAACTGAAAATTTTGCAACGATTGAGATTCCATCTTATATTAAAACTGTATAAATATACCATAGAAAGAAAGAAACAGGGCTGGACCTTTTTGTGTCGATTGTAACAAAGGTTTTAAATTTTTTGAGTTAATATAAAGCAAATCTGAAGATTCTCAATTCCTTCACGATTGTGTTATGAGTTTGTTTTCTTGTATCTCACATTTTGTTTCATTTCATATTCGTACCTGATAAATGCTTCGCTATAATTTAGTGAAACCTCTACTATAGTGAATGAATTTTGGTTTTCTATATTGTTTACTGTTTTTCTTCTGTACTAGCTATCAGCGGGTATAAGCCCAGTTAACACTTTCAGAATTCTATATATATTTTATATTGCATCGGTTTACTTATTTACATTTTTATTCTTCTGTTTATACGTGAGATTCTCCCTTGATAGGAGCCTTACTCGATAGATAGCTAAATTTTTTCTCCCACCTCATACATTTTATTAAAATATAACCCAGTTACGGGAAAGAGCCTTTGATTTGCACGCCATTTTTATTCTTGAAACCGTAAACTCTCTTTTATACGACCGAATTGAGACAACACTTAAAATTCCCCCCAAAGTTTTCTTATTTTACTGTTCCTCCATGACTGTCCCTGTACCAACACAGCCCAATATTGAACCCAGATTATCAAATCAAACACACATTGCCTTAAACCTTTTCGATACTATTCTTAAAATAGTTACTACCCGGGTTGAACTCGAACGTTCATGGGCAGCGATTGAACAGGATATAAGCATCCAGGAATAGTTGGAAGCTAGACAATGAAAACGTAGAAATCATCCCTAGTTTCCCCTGCCGAAGGTTGACGTTTCTCTCTTCTCTACCCTTTACCCACTTTCGGATGCCTAGACACTGTACTTCGAAGCCTTAAGTACAGACTCTAGAACAACAGGGCACATGATGAATTGTTTAAAAAAATTTGAAGATGGATGCGCCAAACATAAATGTAATAGTTAATGAGAGGTGTACTTATAGATTGTAATCATACCTTGAGCGACCCGCTCTCGTCTGAAGGACTAAGAAGGCATTTATGTTAGTTAATGTTAGTAGGTATCTTTGAATTCTCAGATTTGACAGTTTTAGGAGCGGAGGGAAAACGTATATAGACACCCTGATTGTATAATTGTATGATAGTGAATAAAATTACCAAGAGAAGAGCATACAGAGCTGGAATAGAGAAACTGTGTTTGAGAAACACCCATGTACAAAGATTTGAGTTAATAGAAGAAGTCTTAATTCAGATTCATGGCATTGTATTTGTTTCTTGTATGTGTATGCTGAATGGTATGTTCATGGTTTTACTCTTTCTGTTATACATTTGCTTTCTATGATGTGTATGAATGATTTTAGGATTATGTTTGAAGTCTGAGAGAGGAAGAGTTAGGAAATGAGTTTAAATTGTTTCTCTATCTGAGCGAGAGTTCCTGCAAGGAGTGCAGTTGAATTGTCTGCAATGAGTGCGTTGACAAAGGGTTCAGAGGTTTGTCTATGAAAGCTCAGATAGGATATCATTTGTCCTCATTTCCTCAAAAGTGCAGTTAGGAATAGGAGATGTGCAAAGTGTTTGCAGGCTGAGTGAAGCTTCAAGGGTTTGTAACCTGGATGACTTGTTGAGAGGCTGCTGCTGCAGGGAGTGCACAGAGTCGAAAGGAGTTCAACACTTGAAAGTGTTTGAAGGTCTGCCACAAGGAGTGCCAGGAGGATTTTTTCTGAAAGACTTGAATTCATGGAAAACCTCAGAAGGGTTCGAACCTTTGAAGTCATCGAAGGGAAGCAAGAGGCTAAGTGCCTTGAATAATTGAAAGGAGGTGCAATGACATCGTTCTACATGAGGACAAGTTCCACGCAGAGAAATATTTTGTTTAAATTTCGCAGAAGTTCTCAAGGGAAGAGACGGATAGTCGAAATTTTCCATAGAGAATTTGTGAAGTCCCGCCAGTCGTCTGATCTGACAGAGAAGCAAGGGGGTTACGAATATTTCCAAAGTTTCAAGCTTAGGATATCGTGAGTCATCGAACCTCACTTAGATACCCATCAGTCGTGGGATCCGACAGGAGTTGCACGGGGGTTAAACCCTCACAAACAGAGAGAAAGTCCCGAAAGGCATCGGGATATCGGGATTTTGGAATTCGGGATATCGGAAGTCTCGAGGACAGGAGATCGGGTCACTTCATAGTGAAAACCCTGAATTTGATCTGAGTCGTCCATTCATTAGGAAACATGGTGGAGATCAAGAACCCGTCGGTATTTCGGCTACCGGGGTTTCGAGTTGACAGAGAAATTGTGACATCGGGGAATCACAAGTCGCGAAATCCCAAACTGAATTAGGACCATTTGTCTGTTGAGACATGTGGCGACGATCAAGAGTCCGTCGACATTTTTCATGTCGGGACTTCAGGGATCAAGGGGACAGGATGCGGAGCATTTCAACATTTTATTTCGTGAAATAGAGAAATGATTGAGGATCGTCCATCATAGGAGGATGCGTGGTGGAAATCCTAGAGTTCAGGGAAAATCCCAGTAGGAAAGTCCATCGGCTTATCGGGGTTTGACATTTCGCAAATCCTGAAGATAGGAGACCCGCACATTTCGGGAACAAAAGTTCCGAAATCGCAAAAAGGTGGAAAGCCCGAAAAAGAATAGCAGTAGAGGATATCGGGATTCAGGAATTCAGAGTTTGTGTTGACATGAGGTTTTTGGCATCGAGAGTCTTGAACTCCCGATACGCAAAGACGTGCTAACCATTGGAGCGAGTGGGGAATCAAAACTGTCGATTTCTTTTGGTGACTGAACATTGGAGTTCCAATAATCTGGGAATCGACATTTCATAGGTCGAGGGGATGAGTTGCATGACATTGCGACTCCTGAAATCGCGATAAGGAGAAAGGAGAAATAGAGAGAGGAAAGGCCAAGTGTCATAATTTCGGGTTTCAGGGGTCTGAGAGACAAGACACTCGGCCACAGGACTCGTGAAAACGCGAAGTCTGATCTTCCGAAATATAAGGGGAAAATTTCTCAAGGTCATTTGTGGGTGCATATTTCCCGAAAGGGAAATAGAAGGGCCAATCGAGCACTTTGGTCCAGAAGAGAGGAAAAGATCCTGCGCGGATCCTGATCTGTGGATCTAGGAGAAGGGGGTCTGCATCAAGTGTGGTATCGGAGCATAGAAAGGTTTCTTTTCTTTCTGTAGCAAGGAAAAAGGAAGATTCACCATGCTGCCAAGAAGAAGGGATAGGAAAACACCCGATCCTCTAGAGGAAATGGAAATACCAAGAAGAAGAGGTAGGAAAATGCCTGACCCAACCATGGCAAGAGAGATGCATGAATTATGTGCCAGACTTGAGGACATGGAGACAACACAGAGGCGTACAGCTGGTGCTGGGGATCTTAGTGATTCCGAAAGTGAAAATGAAGCCGAACATGAAGGGGAAGAAGTTGTAGCTGAAGATGCAGCAAATAAACGCCTACTCAGGGTTGTTGCAAGGATGGGTGCCAGGGAAAAAATGGACATCCCAGTATATGAGGGAAACCTGGATGCTGAAGAGCTTCTAGATTGGATTAGAGCTCTGGACACTTATTTTGACTATGAAGATGTCGAGGAAGACAAGAAGGTCAAACATGCTGTCACAAGATTGAAAGGACATGCAACATTTTGGTGGGATGAACTACAAGCTAACAGACGCTGCAAAGGCAAGCATAAAATCAAGAGTTGGGATATGATGATCGCAAAGATGAAGGCGAAATTCATTCCCAGGGATTACCAGATTACCCTATTTCGAAGAATGAAAAATTTGAGACAAAAGCTGATGACAGTGAAGGAATATTCTGAAGAATTCTACAGGCTGAACATCAGGGCAGGTCATCGGGAAAACGATGATGAAAAGGTTTCCAGATACATGAATGGCCTGAGATACGACATTCAGGATGAGATGAGCATGATGACCATCCGAACGGTGGAAGATTCTTATCAGATGGCTCTAAAAGATGAAGAGAAGCTGAGCCAAAAACAAGGTCAGAGAGGCCGAGGCAGAAGTCAAGACAGAGGCAATTCAGTTGCCCAGGATAGAAATAAAAAACACAAGGAAGAATGGAAGAAACCTTAGATTGAGAGAGGTGGAAGCTCATAGAAAGGGAAATATGCTGGACAAAGAAGGCAGTATGCTGATCAGAAAGGAGAGTATGATGATAACAACATTTTTCCTTGTACTAGAGGTAGAGGAAGAGGAAGAGGTGGAGTGCTAAAGTGCTTCACATGTGGAAAGAATGGACACAAATCTTATGAATGTCCAGACAAGAAGAAAGAGGAAGGAGAGACTCACATTGCCAAAGAGTAGAGGTGGAATGTTGAGGCAGAAGATGCTAAATGCGGAAAATCGCTGATGATGCGAAAAGTTCTCTTAACACCAGAGAAGGAGGTGGAAAGTCTAGTACAAAGGAACAATATTTTTTGGACTGCTTGCAAAACCAAGGACAGGGTATGCAAGGTCATTGTGGACAGTGGTAGCACATATAATCTTATTTCTACAGAGATGGTAGAAAAGCTGGAGCTGGAGATGATTGAACATCCAAGTCCATATAGAGTTTCATGGCTACAAAAAGGACATCAGGTAAATGTCACTAAACAATGTTTAGTTGAATTTGAGATAGGAGGATATAATGATAAGATACTCTGTGATGTTATTCCCATGGATGTTTGTCATCTATTGCTAGCTAGACCATGGAAATATGACATAAATGTGATTCATGATGGGAGAAAGAACACATACACCCTAGAGAAGAATGGGAGAACTCACATGTTGCTTCCAATCAAAGATAAGGAGGTGAAACCTGAAGTAAGCAACGCTGTACTTCTCATGAGTGGGAAGGAACTTCGTACAGAGGTTAAGAAGAAGGAGGAACCACAATTCATTGTGGTTAGGAAGCCAAAGATTGTTTTAACCAACACAAGGGTAGATGATTTACCAGAAGAGGTTCAGGAAGTGCTGGAAGAGTTCGCTGACATAATAGTGGAGAAACTACCTCGTTTGTTTCCACCAATCAGAAGTTTGAGTCATCATATTGATCTCATACCTAGAGCTAGTTTTCCAAACAATGCAGCGTATATATTAATGTCGCAGGAGAATGAAGAGGTCAAAAGACAAGTCCAGGATTTGTTGGACAAAGGTTTGGTTAGAGAAAGCTTGAGTCCATGTGTTGTTCTGACAGTACTCAATCCAAAGAAAGATGGAGGCCAGAGGATGTGTGCTGACTCGAGGGAGATCAACAAGATAACCATCAGGTACAGATTTCCATTGCCAAGGATGGATGATCTGATGGATTTCTTAAGTGGAGCAATTTTTTTTTCGAAGATTGATTTGAAAAGTGGATATCACCAGATTCGTATTAGAGAAGGTGATGAATGGAAGACAACCTTCAAGACTAATGAAGGGTTGTATGAATGGCTTGTTATGCCATTTGGATTAATGAACGTGCCAAGTACCTTCATGAGGATGATGAACGAAGTCCTGAAGGAGTCCATCGAAAAATTTGTCAATGTGTATCTGGATGACATACTGATTTTCAGTAAAATAGAGGCAAAGCATCTGAAACACTTAACTACAGTGATGAGGAGATTACAGCAGGATAATTTGTTGATAAACATGAAGAAATCCTCATTCATGAAGACAAAACTCATTTATTTGGGTTTTGTTAATTCTGCAGATAAATTGAGGATGGATCCAGATAAAGTGGAGGTGATCAAGAATTGGCCATCACCGAAGAGTATATTTGAGGTGAGAAGTTTTCAAGGATTGGCTAGTTTCTACCGAAAGTTCATCAAGAATTTCAGTGGAATTAGTGCACCAATGATGGACACAGTGAAGAAGAGACATAAGTCTTTTCACTGGACAGAAGAGGCTGAGAAAAGCTTCAATTTGTTGAAAAGGAAAATTACGAAACAACCAATTTTGGTGTTTCCGGATTTCAAAAAGACATTTCAAGTAAAATGTGATGCAAGTGGATTTTCAATAGGGGCAGTCTTAAGCCAAGAAGATAGGCCGATATCATACTTCAGTGAGAAGTTGAATGAAGCGAAAGTGAAGTACTCCACATATGACAAGGAGTTCTATGCTATTATTCAGGCATTGAAGAAGTGGAGACACTATTTGATTCTGAAGGAGTTTGTCTTATACAGTTACAATCATGCTTTGCAATTTGTGACTCAACATGAGAAGTTGAATCAAAAGCGTGTTAAATGGGTTGAATACATGTAGAACTTTACTTTTGTAATTAAGCATATTTCTGGAACTGCTAACAAGGTTGTTGATGCTTTGAGCAGGAAATGTTTGCTATTGCAGGAGTTCAGAGTCAAAACATTGGGTTTTGATGATCTCAGGGACATGTACAGAGATGATCCAGATTTTAAAGAGGCATATGAAGCAGCGGAGAATCCAATTCTCAGGGACAAAATTCAATGGACAGAATACATGATCCAAGAAGGATTACTGTTTAAAGGTAATCAACTTTGTATTCCAAAATACTCCATGAGGGAGAATTTGCTGAAGGAGAAACACAGTGGAGGATTGGATGGACATTTCGGTCATGAAAAGATGTTTGCAAAGTTGAATGAGTCATATTTTTGGCCAAGAATGCGAGCAGACGTCAAAAGATTCGTGGACAAATGTAGAATTTGTCAGCATTCCAAAGGGAAGAGACATAATGCAGGTTTTTATCAACCATTACCCATACCTGACATGCCATGGGATGTAGTCAGCATGGACTTCATATTGGGACTGCCAAGAACACAAAGAGGGTTTGACTCAATCTTTGTGGTAGTGGATAGATTTTCCAAAATGGTAGATTTCATACCGTGTCAGAAAACCAGTGACGCAACTCACACTGCGAATCTGTTTTTCAAAGAAGTCATTTGACTTCACGGCTTACCATGGAGCATAGTTTCGGATCGAGACACCAAGTTCGTGGGACACTTCTGAAGAACCTTATGGAAAAAGATGGGAAAAAATTTATCATTCAGTTCAGCTTATCATCCTCAGACGGATGGACAGACATAAGTCATGAATAGGAGTTTAGGAGACTTGCTGAGGAGCTTGGTGACATAACACCACAGCCAGTGGGACAATATTCTGCCACAAGCGAAATTTGCTTATAATGATTCAATCAACAGAAGCACATGGCATAGTCCATTCCAGATTGTTTATGGGATGCAGCCAAGAGGAGTTTTGGAATTGAGATATTCATAACAGAATGCAACTAGAAGTGCTAGTGCAGAGGATTTCACAGAAGCGATAAAGGAACTTCACAGCCATGTCAAGGAGCGTTTATATAACTCAAGCCAAGAGTATAACCGCAGAGCAGATCAACACATGAGACAACTTCAATTTGAGGTTGGTGATTTGATTCTGGCACATCTAAGAAAGGAAAGGTTTCCGAAGGGGACATATAACAAACTGAAGATGAAGAAGATCAAGCCATGTAAGGTCTTGAAGAAATTTGGGGCAAATGCTTATGAGATTGAATTACCCGATGGGATCAAAATTTCTCCGATATTCAATGTCTCAGATTTGTACCCATACAAAGATGAGGAAGAAGGAACAAGTGATGAACAACCAAAGGTCCAGTGGACAAAGAAGATGTCTGTTGCAGAGAAGCCATAGATGGAAAGCATACTAGACAAAAGAGTTAGCAAGAAGACCAGAAGAAAGCAATACTTTGAATACTTAGTCAAGTGGAAAGGACATCTAGTTGAAGATGCCAGCTGGGAGAATGAAGCAGAGATTCAGAAGCATGGATAGACCATGTGAGAGCTCATGGACAGGATCTCATGAAAATTTTCAAGCGAGGGAGTATGATGCAGGAGCATCACCAACGTCAAGCGAGCGTGGGGCAAGTGCCAATGCATTTTGGGCACATGATGAATTGTTTAAAAACTTTTGAAGATGAATGCGCCAAACGTAAATGTAATAGTTAAGGAGAGGCATACTTATATATTGTAATCAGACCTTGAGCGACCTGCTCTCATTTGAAGGACTAAGAAGGAATTTATGTTAGTTAATGTTAGTAGGTATCTTTGAATTCTCAGATTTGACAGTTTTAGGAGCGAAGGGAAAATGGATATAGACACCCTCATTGTATTATTGTATGATAGTGAAGAACATTACCAAGAGAAGAGCATACAAAGCTGGAACATAGAAACTGTGTTTGAAAAACACCCATGTACAAAGATTTGAGTTAATAGAAGAAGTCTTAATTCAGATTCATGACATTGTATTTGTTTCTTGTATGTGTATGTTGAATGGTATGTTCATGGTTTTACTCTTTCTGTTATACATTTGCTTTCTATGCTATGTATGAATGATTTCAAGATTATGTTTGAAGTCTGAGAGAGAAAGATTTAGGAAATGAGTTTCAATTGTTTCTCTGTCTGAGTGAGATTTCTTGCAAGGAGTGCAATTGAATTGTCCGCAAGGAGTGAGTTGACAAAGGGTTCAGAGGTTTGTCTCTGAAATCACAGATAGGATAGCTTTTGTCCTCATTTCCTCAAAAGTGCAGTTAGGCACAGGAGCCATGCAAAGTGTGCACAGGCCGAGTGAAGCTTCAGGGGTTTGTAACCTAGATGACTTGTTGAGAGACTGCTGCTGCAGGGAATGTGCAGAGTTGAAAGGAGTTCAACACTTGAAAGTGTTTGAAGGTATGACGCAAGGAGTGCCGGCAAGAGTTTTTTTGAAAGACTTGAAGTCGTGGAAAACCTCAGAAGGGTTCGAACCTTTGAAGTCGTCGAAGGGAAGAAAGAGGCTAAGTGCCTTGAAGAATTGAAAGGAGGTGCTATGACATCGTGATGCAGGAGGACAAGTTCCACGCAGAGAAATATTTTGTTTAAATTTCGTGGAAGTTCTCAAGGGAAGAGACGGACGGTTGAAATTCTTCGTAGAGAATTTGTGAAGTCCCTCCAACCGTCTGATCTGACAGAGAAGCAAGGGGGTTATGACTGTTTCCAAAGTTTCAAGCTCAGGAGATCATGAGCTGTTGGACCTCACTTAGATACTCGTCATTCGTGGGATCTGACAGGAGTTGCACGGGGTTTAAACCCTCACAAACAGAGCGAAAGTCTCGAAAGGCGTCGGTATATTGGGATTTCAGAATTCAGGATATTGGAAGTCTCGAGGACAGGAGATCGGGTCACTTCATAGTGAAAACCCTGAATTTGATCTGAGCCATCCATTCATTAGGACACATGGCATAGATCAAGAACCCGTCGGTATATCGGCTACTGGGGTTTCGAGTTGACAGAGAAATTGTGACATCGGGGAATCGCAAGTCATGAAATCCTGAACTGAATCAGGATCGTCCGTCTGTTGAGACACGTGGCAACAATCAAGAGTTTGTCGGCATTTTTCATGTCGGGACTTCGAGGATCAAGAGGACATGATGTGGAGCATTTCAGAATTTGATTTCACGAAATAGAGAAATGATTGAGGACCGTCCATCATAGGAGGACGCATGGCGGAAATCCTAGAGTTCAGGGAAAATCTTGATAGGAAAGTCCATCGGCTTATCGGGGTTCGACATTTCCCAAATCATGAAGATAGGAGACCCACACTTTTCGGTAACGAAAGTTTCGAAATCGCAAAAAGGTGGAAAGCCCGAAAAAGAATAGCAGTACGGGATATCAGGATTCAGGAATTCAGAGTTTGTGTTGACATGAGGTTTTTGGCATCGAGATTCTCGAACTCCTGATATGAGAAAATGCATCGACCGTTGGATCGAGCGGGGAATCACAGCCTTCAATTTCTTTTGGTGACCGAACATCGGAGTTTTGGTAATGTGGGAATCGGGATTTTGGAGGTCAAGGGGATGAGTTGCATGACATTGCGACTCCCGAAATCGCAATAAGGAGAAAGGTAAAATAGAGAGAGGAAAGGCCAAGTGTCATAATTTTGGGTTTCGGGGGTCTGAGAGACAAGACACTCAGCCATAGGACTCGCGAAAACGCGAAGTCCGATCTTCGGAAATATAAGGGGAAAATTTCTCAAGGTCGTTTGTGGGTGCAGATTTCTCGAAAGGGAAATAGAAGGGCCAGTCGAGCACTTTGGGCCAGAAGAGAGGAAAAGATCCTGCGCGGATCCTGATCTACGGATCTAGGAGAAGGGGGTCTGCGTCACGAAGTCTCAAAGTGACATGACCTGCTGACGTCACTAAGGATGACATGGACACATGGGATGTGTGCCATGTGTCAGTGTAGCTAATAACCTTTAGAGGATATAAATTCCAGTTATAACGTGACACATGTCACCCATTATAATGGGCCATGTGTCCTCTTTTAGTATTTCTCCACATGGCACTCCTCTCGAACATGGGTAGTGGGGCCTCAGATGAATACATAAAGTAGTTAAAACCTTGGCAAAGAATTTAAATAGACCAGGCCCATGATAACTTGACCCCAGTAGACACATGGCACAATATCCAGAAGTCTAGAGACTTGACACTCCGGAAGAAATGGTTCATGAGTTAGTGGGAGGAAGAAATCTCTGAAGTCTCGGAGCCATGAAGCCTGAAACTTGGAAGGATGGTTTTAATGTCGACCGATGATCAGGAAATGACACTTGGAAACAGATGAAAACATCCAGAGACTTAGCTCTTCGGAAGGATTGTGAGTATGGACAATCCATAACTTCCAAATCCCAGAGTTTTGTAGTAAATAACAATCATTGGATGTTGGGAAGCCTTGGACCGTTGATCCAGCCCACTTTGCAAGTTCGTCAATGTGACACTCTGGAATTTTAGTTGTGAGGTGTTGAAAGGGAAAACTCTGAAGCTCCGGAGCCCTGAACTTTCAATACTTTGGATAAGCGCTCAACTAATAGCACTTGGTCATAACCATGGTCACATGTGAATTAAGGGCTGAAGAAAAAGGGGTTGGCACACAAAAAATGTTGCAGACAAGGCTTAGAGATAGAAGTCTGAGGGGTTATTGATCGACCAAGTCCCACAGAAAATGGAGTCGGATATTATTTTTTTGAACTAGGTTGGTTTATGTTATTCTGGAAAATTATTAAGTCTAATAGCTTGGAAAATTTTTGGTTGACCGCACATTTTGCAGAGTTAGTAATTGTCAGAACCAGACATGATTGTTACATTGTCCAGAGAGATTGAGGAGGTACATGATGCTTATAGTTTGGTGGATGAATTTAGAGGAATGTATGTCCATTTGGGCATTGAAGGAACAAACTCCAATGGGCATGAAGAAGAAATAGATAAAGACATGAGAATTATGAAAATCATTAAAAAATTGCAAAAAGATGTCCAAATTCATCGGGAAGATAACAAAAGGTTTATGAGAGATAGGGAGAAACAAGGAGACTTCAATATGAAGCTGATGCAAATCCTAGAAAGAATTGAAAGGAAGTTGGATAAGGAGAGTGGATCCAACAAATTAGGAAGTCACGGGACCCCTGCGAAGAAAGGAAGATCAAGGAATGGTAGCATACATCACCGACACTCCCAAAATCATTCCCATAAGAGAGTACACAATAGCTCAATTCCATCCCCTGTCAGGAAACATAGGAGGTCTGAGGTGGATGAGTTGAAAGGGGAAATGAATAAGATCAAACCTCCTACTTTTGATGCAGAACACCAGAGGGATGAAGAGGCTGA
Organism: Picea engelmannii; assembly: GCA_009831015.1. Taxonomy (NCBI): domain Eukaryota; kingdom Viridiplantae; phylum Streptophyta; class Pinopsida; order Pinales; family Pinaceae; genus Picea; species Picea engelmannii. The sequence continues at coordinate 186,957 of ML777950.1, forward strand.
AACATGGCTACTTGGAATGAGGAAATATTTCCAATTGCATAATTATTCTTCTCATGTGGAGGGAAGCATTGTAATCTATCAATTGAAAGGAAAGGCATCCATGTGGTGGGATCATCTTGTGCAAGTGCATCACATCAAAGAGAGGGATGTCACATGTAAGGAATTCAAGAAACATTTTGAAAATAAGTACTTAACCAAGAGATACCATGACAAGAAGATGAAGGAGTTATTTGAACTTAAATTGGGTAGAATGACTATAGATGGATATGAAAGGATATTTCTAGAGTTGTTGAACTAATTCCCTTTCATTAGGGAAGAGACATTTAAGATTTAGAGGTATCTGAGTGGGCTGCCATCTTTTATCAGTGAAAAAAACCAATATGATGATCCCAAGACTCTGGAAGAAACCATAATGAGAGAAAAATGATTACATGATCAACATAGGTGAAAGCCTACTTTTCAAAGAACTTAGGAAGACAAGAATAAGTTCAAGAAGGAACAAAGGCAGAAGGGAAACATGCCACCATTTTTCAGAAATAGTCCTTAAGGACAACCAGTTTTGAGGGAGCCCAGGATAGCTGAAGTAGGTGGGAAAAGGCCAAGGAAGACACCTATGAAGTAATGGGGTTGTAATGGAGATCATAGGTATAGATATTTCCCTCACATAAAGGAAAAGGTGATATTTGTTCACCATGTTCATCAAGAAGAAATAGTGGAGGAAATGGGTAGAAGAGTACCAAGGATCTATGCAGCCCTGGACAAAAAGCAAGATAAGTTTCAATCACACATGATTGAAGTTGAAGGTATGATGAATAATAATTCCTTTACTGTTTAAATAGACTCATGAGCTAGTCATAGTTACCTAGATCCTAAAGTTGTGAAAAGATTGTTTTTTCCAAGAAGCAAGCATGATAAATCTTGGCTGGTACAACTAGCTATAGGAGCCAAGAGAAAGGTTGTTGAGTTGGTTAAATCATGTCCAGTGGGCATGAATGGACTGAGTACCAAGGTAGATTTGAAAATCTTTCCTTTGGGATCATATGATTTCCTAATTGGTATGGATTGGCTAGACCAACACCATGCCATATTAGACTGTCATAAAAAGGCATTCACTTGCTTGGATGAAGAAGGAAATCAAAGAGCAGTCCAAGGAATTCCCAGGGCATTTAATGTCCAAGAAATCTCAACAATGCAACTGAAGAAGTGTTACATGAAGGGTTGTCAAATATTTGCAACCCATATAGAGGAATCATCTAAGGATAAGGTGCCAAATATGGAGGATCATGCAGTCCTGGAAGATTTTGAAGATGTGTTCAAGGAGGTACCAGGACTACCCCTAAAGAGGGATATTGCTTTGTCTATTAATTTAATGACTGGAGCAGCTCCAGTATCAAAGACTCCTTACAGAATGAGTACACAAGAGCTGAAGGAGTTGCAAATGCAGTTGGAAGAACTTTTAAGGAAGGGGTACATACTCCCAAGTGTGTCACCTTGGGGTTCCCCAGTCTTGTTCATAAAGAAGAAAGATGGGACATTGAGATTGTGCATCGATTCAGATAGTTGAACAAAGTGACTATAAAGAACAAGTATCCTCTACCAAGGATTGATGATCTCTTCAATCAATTGAAGGATGAAAGGATATTTTCAAATATACATCTTATGTCAGGATACCATCAGGTAAGGATTAAAGAGGAAGACATAAAAAATGCCACCTTCAGGACAAGGTATGGTCATTATGAGTTCACAACGGTGCCATTTGGGTTATCAAATTCACCAACTTTTTTAATGTGCTTAATGAATGGTGTTTTTCGAGAATATGTATACAAGTTTGTCATTGTATTTTTGGATGATATCCTTGTATATTTCAAGTTGAAAGAAGATCATGAGCATCATTTGAGGATAGTGTTGCAAGTGATAAGAGATCATCAACTGTATGCCAAATTGAGAAAATGCTCATTTTATCAAAACATGATTCACTATTTTGGGAATATCATATCTGAAGAAGGGATAGTAGTGGAGTCTAAAAATATTGAGGCCATTAAAGGGTGGACACCACCTAAGAGTGTGAAAAAATTCATATCCTTCATGGGTCTAGCTGGCTACTACAAAAGGTTCATTGTCGGGTTTTCGAGAATAACTCATCCCATCACTTCCTTGCAAAGGAAGAGGAAGAAGTTTGAATGGACAATATAATGTGAAATGGGCTTCCAACAATTAAAGAAATTGTTAACTAGGGCTCCAATTCTGAAGATTGTTGATCCGAATGAAGATTTCATAGTTTGCACATATGCGTGCAAAGAAGGAATAGGAGGAGCCCTTAGTAAAAAAGGATATGTGATATGTTTTGAGTCCATAAAATTGAAAGAGAATGAAAGGCTCTATGCCACTCATGATTTGGAGTTGGCATCCATAGTGCACACTTTGAAGAAGTAGAGGAACTACCTCATGGGAAAAAGGTTTGAGTTGAGGACAAACGATAATGGTTTGAAGTATTTGTTTTCTCAACCTACCTTGAATGCTAGGAATAGTAGATGGTTGGAATTCCTCTGTGAATATGACTTTGATATCAAGCACATCAAAGGAAAGGAGAACAAATTCGTTGATGCACTCAGTAGGAGAGTGCATGAAATACATGCTACAACCCTTAGCATGTATCAGACAGATCTTAAAGGCATAATTTTTGAGGCTGCAAAAGTTGATTTGAAATACATGGAATTAGTAACTAAATTGCAGCAAGGTAAAATGCAACAGAAAGCTGAAGATTGCGAAATGGGAATTGATGGAATTCTCTTGTACAGAAACATATTTTATGTACCCAATTATCCTAAATTGAAGAGTGTGATTTTAAAAGAAATGCATAATGTGCCTTATGCTGGGTACCCTGGATATCAAAAAGTCAAGAGCCAATATTATTGGCCAGGCATGAAGAAATAAATTGTAGAATACATATCCAAATGTTGGGAGTGTCAAAGGGTCAAGGATGAGCATAGACACCCAGCTGGGTTGCTGAATCCATTACCCATTCCTGAGTGGAAGTGAGAGGTGGTGACAATGGATTTCATCACAGGATTACCCAGAACAAACAAGAAACATGATTCCATCATGGTAGTGGAGGATAAGCTTACTAAAGCTGCCCATTTTATTCCATTAAAGACTACTAACAAGGCAACCAATGTTGTTGATATTTATGTGAGGGAAGTAGAATGTTTGCATGGAATACCCAAGACAATTGTGTCTAACTGAGACCCAAAGTTTACCTCAAATTTTTGGAAAGGGTTATTCAAGGGGTTTAGAACAAATATGAACTTCAGCACAACCTATCATCCTGTGTCTGATGGAAAAACAAAAAGATTTAATAGGTGATAAAAGATATGTTAAGAATGTATGTGATGGACAAACCATCCAGATGGGAAGAGTACTTACACTTGGTATAGTTTTATTACAACAATGGGTTTCAAGCATCACTGGATATGAACCTGTTTGAAGCACTTTATGGAAGAAAGTGCAACACCCCAATAAGCTAGGACAAATCAGCTAATAGAGCATTGGTTGGGCCAGAGTTTCTCAAGGAAATGGAAGAAAAAATGCTGCAGATTAAGCAGAGTTTGAAGACTTCCCAACACAAACATAAAATCTATTCTAACAATGGAAGAACCCACAAGGAGTTTAAAGTGGGTGATCATGTTTTCTTGAAGGTGAAAGCCAACAAAAGTTCTCTGAAGCTGGGAAACTGTTCCAAGTTGGCAACCAAATATTGTGGGCTGTTTGAAATCCTAGAAACGATTAGACCAGTAGCTTATATGCTTGCATTTCCTGCATGCATGACTATTCATAATGTATTTCATGTCTCATTGCTCAAGAAGTATATGCCTGATGCTAATCATGTGATTGATTGGAATGTGATTCAGGTGGAGAAAGAAGGCGCTATACAAGTGCACCCTGTGATTATACTTGACTAGAAGAACAAGCAACTTCAGAATCAATCCATAAGGCTGGTAAAGGTCTAGTGGACCTGGTACGGTCCCGAGGACACAACGTGAGATTATGAAGATGCTATGTGGGTAGAATACCCATATATTTTTGAAGATTTTGAAAATCTTGTTGATGTTGTGTATATGAGTTGCACCGAGGACAGTGAAAAAATAAGGGAAGGGGATTGTAATATCCCAAGGCGGAGCCTTGGTTGTAATTTTGAATGTAACATGTTTTGTAGGCTGGTGAGCCAATTATTTATAAGCTGGTAGGCTTATGTTTTTATTAGGTCAGAGAGGCTAGATGTTAAAGGCCAAGAGCTTGTTTTGTACATGTAAACATTCATATTATTAATATAAACAACATCATTGCATGTAGAACTACCACGAAGAAAGAGTATGGGGGACTAATCTCCACTAGGCTGGGTAAGGGATGAAGGTTGAGAGGGTGGAATGAGGGGCTAATATTAAGAGCTTAAGTCCAATAGAATAATATATATATTATTATTCTAAATATTGTGAGTGGGATATGAATATATCCAAAGTTCCTTTGGAAAGAGGGTACGACTTCCAAATGGAGAGGAACACGCTTCATGAGAACCATGTGTCAGCTCAGGCACATGCAATATAAGAGAGAATTCATATTGTTTTGGTCTTCTCTTGGCCATTTTTTCACCAGCACACCCAACAAGCACTGAGTACCCTGGTACGTCTTGTTGAATTCGTGAACCACATCAAACCTTTGCAATAGAACCGAATTGACACCCTTTCTACAACTATGCCCCTGGGGTTTTTTTGTGTTTTGTCTTGTCTGTATTGTTTCCCTTGTCCAGTTTCTGTTGCTTCCATCACCATGCCCATGTATTGGGAAGAAGGAGTGAAGAACTGGGTTGTCAGGCCCGTGGTTAGAAGAAGCAGGTTGTCAAGCCTGTGAGAAAATCTCTCCATGTTAGAGAGTGTGATGAGGAAGTGATTTCTCCTGGAGGGAGTCCAATAGAAACTACAGAGCTCTGAGAATTCCTGATTTGACCTATTGCTAAATCCTAAGGAAAGGGAGGTGTAGTAGCCAATGGACTATTGAACAATGAAGGTGTACACTCCTGGGGTGGGACAAACATTGGGGAATGAGAGTCTGTGAGTTGTGGGATTAAGTGACTCCTTGGAGGAAATCCTTCCTGCTATATTGTGCAACTTCCTGTTGTCCCTGCCTAGCCTAGGAATCCCTTTGTCGGTGGAGTTTGGTCCCAGCTTGGGGGTGACCCACTGTTGAGAGTGATGAGTAGTGTGGTCTAAGGATGGGAGGTTCATGGAAGGTCTGCACACAATTGGTGTACTTCAATTAAAATATAAGTACCATTTCCAAGTTTGGTTACATGTTGTGTATTTATATATGATATTATATTTATGGGTTTTGTTTGTGATTACTGCATGTATGATTTTACTATTCTTTTTGCATTATGTTGGGTGATAGCAAAACGTAAATCATTTGTTAAATATTGGTTTGTTTTATTGTCACTTCCACAAGAATATGTAAATGTACATAATGTTTATGTCTAGTTAAAATTGCATTATATATGTGTGTGTGTGTGTGTGTGTGTATTCTTGATCATGTTAGTTTTCTGAGGTAGCATTACCCGACCTATTGGTGGTTGGGAACGTTACAAGTTTATATCAGAGCTGAGAATTAAAAGATACAGTCGTTAGGTAGTTTTTTCGTCCTGTTGGTGGTGGTCGGGGGTGTTACATTTAGGGATTTTGATGCTATGGCATCTCCATTCTCCTGAAGTGGTACTCCACTGAAGTCACCTCGGTGTAGATCCAACGGCTAAGGGAACCCCCAAACATTCCTGATCGGTGGCTCATGCTACTTCGCGATAGGGAGTTGGATCTTGGTTTAGTCGGTAAGATAGGTTCATCTAACTGCTAGGGTAACCTCCAAATGTCAGTTGATATTACAGGTAATCGTGACTCTCGGTGACCTTCGACCGATTTGTGAGAATTAGGGCCGACAATTCTCGGAAGTCACGGAATTTCGAAGCTTTGGAGCCATAAAGTATTAGCTCCCTTAGGCTTAGCATAGGGTTCCTGGGTGTTGGTCATATGGGTACTTCTAAAATATCACAATTTAAATGCGAATCGCTTCATCAGAAGGTTGTTAAGTACTTGGGCTTGATATACCGATTGCACAACCAGGAGTCTAAAAGAGATATCATTTTCAGACCGATAGGGTCATATTGGTGCAATGCTTTCTATCCCAACCCTCCTACAGGTTTACGTCCCAAGACATCTCGAAGGCTAAGCTAGGGCATATAGACTATCAATCAGAAGCATAAGTCCACAAGAAGATAAATGAATATACATAACTTGATCATTCAATATAGAGAACATTCTTATATGTATAAATACCTGCATTCATTCATTATTCCATTTCAAAACACAAAGTATGGAAACACTTATCAAAACCAAACAACGTGATGCGACTGCTGAAAGGGGTGCCTATTTCCACCCAACCACAGGCTCAGTCACTCCTAACGGATTTACCACTGGCCACCCCCAAGCTAGACCATGATGCTCTGAGAGAGAATTCTTTCTTTCGTATTAGCAATAGCAATAGTTAGGGACGAAGGTTACTCTCCTCCTCCCACAAAATATTGGCAATGATTTTTATTTATACCAAGCAAGAAGGTCTGCCTGAGTACTTTCTCAATCACTCAACACCCTCATTTATCAAATTTTACCTTAACCCTTCTAGCCACATCATGTGACCAGGACACATTCATTTCTCAGTTCTTCCTCGAACTTGAGAGCTTAGCCTCTTTTCTCTTCTTCTCTTCACAGCTCTTTCTACTCCCAGCATGCCTTCCTTTCTTTCCTTCCCCACCAAGATTGTGTGTGGAAGAATTCCCAGTCCATGGTCAGGTGTGAAAGCCTTTCAGATGAGTGCTCTACCCCATATTGTCATTAACTATTGAGGAGGTCGTCCCACTTACCAGCTTGATTGTAATTCATCTCTTGGTAATAGGACTATTCTGGTCTTGAGCAATTAAATCCAACAACGTACTGGTTTGGTTGGGGTTATCTCAACCATTCCTGGTTCTCGTCACCATATCTCTTATAGCATCCATGGTCTATCTTGGAAAACCCCCCTTTCAGCAGTTATGCACCACTTATCCAATTTCTATTAATAACATAAATTACATTCATTGACCTTTTATACAAAGGTTCGTCAAATCAAACATTCACACATATCGAGTTTTCCATAGTCTCTTGGCCAATATAGTTATATTTACAAATAGGGGGAAACAAGACTGTTACAATTCCCTCCCCCCTAAAGGAACATCATCCTCGATGTTCGATCTATCAATGTGCTCTACATATACATAAGTAAACAAAAATAGATATGCATGTCTCATGGCATCCTCCATTTCCCACATAGCCTCATCTGAGCCAAAGTGTTTCCATTGCACCTTGAACTGTGCAATGGTTCTATTCCTGAGTCAGGTTTCCTTCCTGTCTAGTGTGCATTGAGGTTCTGACAGGAATTATCCCTTCGGATCCACCTGAATCATAGACCAATCAATTATATGATTAGAATCATGTACATATTTCTTCAATAATGAAGCATAGAAAACATTATGTGCCCTCACTATGGGAGGGAGTGCTAGACTATAGGCTACATGTCCCACTCTATTTAATATTTCAAAGGGTCCACAATACCGGGGTGCCATATTGGCACAAGATCCCATTCTCAGGGAACTCTTCTTGGGTCTAATTATGAGATAGACATGGTCTCCTGTCTTGAACTCTCTGGGAGTTCTCTTTTTTTCAGCGTAACTCTTCTATCTATCTTGAGCAGTTTTCAGATTTTTCCTAATCTGAATCACTTGTTGTTCCATTTATTTCAGCATATCAGGTCTGATTGTAATTCTATCCACAGGATTACTCCAGTTGATTGGAATCTTTCACTGTCTACCATAGAGGGCTTCAAAAGGGCTCATCTTCAATGAATCTTGATAACCGTTGTTGTAAGAAAATTATACCAATGACAAGAAGTCTTTCCACTTCTTAGGCTGATGCATTGCATGCATCCTTAACATGTCCTCTAATAATTGGTTCACTCTTTCTATTTTTCCATCCATTTGAGGGTGATAGGTTGTGCTAAACAACAATTTAGTCTCAAAACCAACGATTAAGGATTTCCAAAAGCTTGAAGTAAATTTTGTGTCTCTCTCAGATATAATCTCCCTAGGCATGCCATGCAGTATAAATATATCCTTCATGAATATGTTGGAAATATCTATTGCCTTGAAAGTTGACTTGACATGAACGAAGTGAGCATACTTGCTCAATTTGTCCACCACTACCATGATGGCATCATTCTGCTTGGCTGATTTTGGTAATCTGGTGATGAAATCCATGGAGATGGTTTCCCATTTCCATTATGGAATTGGTAGAGGCTATAACAACCCTACTGGGTGTCAATGTTCTACCTTAACTTGTTGGAATTCTGGACACTTAGCTAAATATTCAGCTATGTCCTTTTTCAATCCAGGCCAATAAAATTGTTTCCTAGAGGTCGTGATCATTTTCTGATAACCTGGATGACCAGTATATGGTCTCTTGTGTAGTTCATCCATTATGAACCTCTTCAAGTCGTCACAACTTGGAATATACAATCTGTTTATGTAGGTTAACATGCCTTCATCAAGCATCTGATAGCCTTCATACCTTAGCCTTGTGGGCTCTTTATTTAGGTATGGAATCACAATATTGAAAAATGCATTTGTTTCTTGTGCATTCCTGACTCTCTCCCTGACATCTGTTTAATAGGTGCTTACCGATGCCAGGTGAATCATTTTCACACTAATTCTAAGGGAATTGACCACCCTATTTTCCTTTCCTTTGATGTGTTTGATTTCGAAATAAAACTCACTAAGGAGATCCATCCACGTATCGTGTCTAGCATTTAGTTTTGGTTGATCAAACATGTAAATCAACCCACAATGGTCTGTCATAAGTACAAATATCCTACCCAGGAGGTAATGCCTCCACATTTTTAAAGAATGCACTATGGAAACCAACTCTAGATCATGGGTCACATAATTGATTTCATGTTCATTCAATTTTTTGTATTCGTAGCAAATTACACGCCCTTCTTGCATAAGGACTCCTCTGAGTCCTTCCTTATAGGAATCTGTACACACAAGGAATTTATCATCAGGGTATGCAATATTCAACATGTGTGCATGGGTTATAAGGTATTTCAGTTCTTGAAATATTTCTTCACATTCTGATGTCCAAGTGAATTTAACCCACTTTTTCTGAAGGGGAATGATTGGACAACCAATTTTGGAAAATCCTTTTATGAACCTTCTACAGTATCCTGCTAAGCCCATAAAGGACCTCATATCAGATACATCCTTTGGGGTAGGCCATTCCATTATAGATATGATATTGTCAGGGTCTACTGCCACTCCTTCAAAAATAGCATGGCCTAAGTAATGTACTTGATTTTAGAAAAAGTCACACTTTCTAAACATAGCGTAGAGTTGATGCTCTCTTAGTACTTGAAGCACTAATTCATGATGTTCTTCATGCTCCTCTATGTTCTTGGAGTAGATTAGGATATCATCAATGAAAACCAATACAAATCTATCTAGGAATTTTTTGAGTACATTATTCATCAAGCACATAAAAGTGGCAGGGGAATTGGTTAATCCAAATGGCACCACCACAAATTCATAGTGACCATATTTTGTCTTGAAGGCTGTTTTGTGCATGCCTTCATCCTTGATTCAGACTTGATGGTATCCAAACCTTAAGTCAATATTTGAGAAAATGGGAACACCCATTAATTTGTCAAATAAGTCATCAATTCTTGGTAAGGGATACGTGTTCTTTATGGTTGTCTTATTGAGTTGTTTATAGTCTATGCACAGTCGGAGTGTGCCATGTTTATTTTTCACAAACAAGACGGGTGCTCCCCATGGAGACACATTGGGTTGGATGTATCCTTTTTCCATCATCTCCTTTAGCTATAACTTAAGCTCAACTATCTCTAGTGTACTCATCCTCTACGGTGTTCTAGACACTGGCACTGCTCATGGTGCGAGTTCTATGGAGAAGTCAATGTCTCTTCTCATAGGTAGACTCGGTACCTCTTATGGAAACATGTATTTATAATTTCTTAATATGGGGTGGTCCTCTAGGTTTGGTTTGTCATCCTCAACAGATTCCAACACCTATATTTCATATAGAGGACATCCCTTCCTGCAATACGTTTTCATTTGAAGGGATGATATTCGTCTCACTGAGACATGCCTCTGAATCCATTGAAGGGTTATTTTTCTCCCTTCTTCATTTTCACATTCCAAAGACTTATGGTAAAAATACAAATTGGTTTTATAAGTGGCTAACCAGTGCATACCAACCAACAGGTCATAAGATCGTAGGGGTAGTATGTTAAGGGCCGCTTGGGTGGGAAATCCATCCATAATGAATTGGCAAGCTAGTATGACCTCTTCTACTTTTCTTTTGGTTCCAGTGGATAGTTGTACCAACCATGGATTAACATGTCTAACTAGTTGCAGTTTACACTTATCGACAGTCTGAGGGGCCACATAAATCAAATTTAAACCAAGGTCAATTAAAATAGAAAATATATGATTGGTGATCATACCTTCCATATCCACCACTGAGGCTTGGTGGCCGGCTTGGTTATTATCCAGGGCTGCATAAATCCGTGGCATGCTCCTAGCCACATCATTGATTGTGGTAACTTCTTGGATATTCTAGACTCTCCTACTGTTTTGTTGTCTGTGTGGACAATCGCTCAATATATTTTCTTCTCCACAACCCCAACATTTCAAGGGTTGTTTCTTTGGGTTATTAGTCTTTCCTGGGGTTGCTCCAAAAGGTTTATTTCCACTCTGGGAGGGGAAATTATTTTGATACACACTTCTAGTAGGAAGGATAATCCTAGAATCCTTCCCATAGTTCTTAAATATTGAGGATTTAAACCCCTTCTTCTTGAATCCCAAACTACTCTTCTTCTTCTAGTCCTCGTGAGGTTTTGTCTTACTCTTGAACTATTCATAACAATACCTTACCTTCTATATAGTATATTCTAATATATTTGGTTCATCAAACTCAATCCCGTTCCTCTAGCTCTGAGGTAACCCACTAATAAATCCCTGCACTTTTACCTTTTCATCCTTTATGTAGGGTACATACCTCATCAACTCAAGGAATTTATTGACATATTCCGCTATGGTGAGCTGTCCCAGCCTGATTTCATAGAAATCATTAGTCTTCCCATCAAAGTATTTATGTGACATATACTTCTTCTTGAAGTATTTATCAAACTATTTCCATGACAAGTCCTTCTCATGGATTCCTTTCACATTCCTAAGGTCTTCCCACCAAATGGAAGTCTTTCCATTCAGGTTGAATATGTCTATTCGAGCCTTCAAGTTTTCAGAGTAGTCATGGACTCTTAAATACTTCTTTAAATCAAGCAGCCAAGCTTCTTCCTCTTCCCCCTTCTCAATCTCTCCATTGAAAGAGGGTGGTTTGTATTTCTTGAATTCTTTAGGATTATGACTTTTGGAATGCTTTCACTTCTTTCCTTTCCTTTGATAATGTGAGCTAGTTTTGCTACTAGAAGATCCCTCAGAGTTGCCATTTTCCTCTCCATATGACTCTCCCGATGAGCGTCTCATGCCTCGAGGTTGGACCTTCCTTGAGGTACTCCTCCTAGTGTGGCCACTTATGGCACCACATTTTCGTATCTCAGGTGGAATTTGACTTCTCTTCGTATGTCGTCGGTCCACCTAAATGGTTGTGGTTCTATGCTGCAACTGCCTCTGTATATTGTATAAAATCTACAACAAGACTACATTAATATATGTTTGTTTTTATTGCTCGTTTATCAATATCTCGTTGTCGGCCTTGCAACTCTGTAATTCATCCATGAGGCTCCTTACAGTTTCATCCATATCTGAAGGGATTTCCACCGCCCTCCTTTCATCAAATTCTTCATCTCTATTGTGGGAGACATCCCCCACTTCATGGCACATCACCATCCTTTATAATTGTAGTTTTCCTGTGATTTACTGACTACTTGAGTGTTGAAAAAACACTTACTTTTAGCCAACAATCTATTAGTTTATGAACAACACACAATTCATATTTCTTAAATACACACACAAAATAGAAAGTTTCATTCTTTTCTTCAGTAAAAGTTTAACCAGACTCTTTAGGAAAGAGGCAAGATAGGGTGTCACCTTTAAATTCCTTTAAATATGGTTTTTACGCAATTCATTCATGATCCCAAGTAGGCCGAGTGTTTTAACCATGCTTTGATACCAATTTGTAACACACCCGACCCCTGAGTATCTTTCCTAGGGATGGGGCATCAAAAAATTTCTCTCCTTAACATCCCAAATCCTATTTCCGAGCTCTTTATCCTTTTATACTTACCCGTGGCATTCTAATGACTGCTACCAAGATCAAATCCGAGCTTTGGGTTGCAATTTATGTATTCCCAAAGTTCTTCGGGCGTTCATTGGTTGAGGTCCACGTTGCATCCACATGAATCCACCTCACAGATATTTTCTCTAGGTTCCTTCATCCATGGTGGAAGTCCATCCACCATCTGATCCTACAACTAGACTCAACCTTCATCTAACATGCAGGCCAATAAAAAATTTGGCACTTTGGCGTTGACCACCTCCTTATTGTCTACACATGAGACCTTCTAGAGTCCCGAACTCCCAAAGTCCCATAATCTTGCCATGTGGTTCTAACCTTCGAGCCTTTTGGGTTTCCTTATAACGCTACACCCCAAATCCTTCAGAGTCCCGAAGTATCAGACTCTCAGAGTTTCGGTCACTTCACCAACCAATTTGACTAGGCGGGCACGTACCAGGGGCTGACACGTAGAAGGTCTAGGGGTGAAACTTGTCACGTTCCAATAGGAATATAGGGTCTACGAAAAGCACAAATTGAGCTGACATGTAGCATATCGATCATGGGTCCATGTCACCCTAGTGACGTTGGATTTCCATGTCACACTAGACTGAACAAATTCTAACATCCCTCAAATCTCATGATCAAGATCTGACCACGTAGATCCATAGATCCATGACTAACATTACTTCGGTATTTCAGCCTTCGGGATTTTTGCGATGCAAAAATCCTCTTTTTTCCCAGAGTTGGTCAACGCCAGGATGACCACGACCCAGATATGATGGTTAGGAAAATTCTCGAAGCGTCCTCGAATTGACGACGCTCATTACTTTGGGATTTAGAGTTTATCGACACACCACACCTCAAATTCCCCGAAGTGCCTAGTCTCCAGACTGAAGGATTTAGCGCCACACGTCCCCTTTATATCGATGGATGAGATGGATCCTGAAGGATCCATACATCTACGGTCCTAGCCACTTCACGGCTCGGACCATTGGGAGTTTTAGCTTTACTTCCACTCCATTCTCCTGAAGCAGGACTTCACTGAAGTATCATGTGCAGGTCCCTCCTCTTGAATGATCAGATGGTAGGCAGGGCTCTTGAAAATCTCCCCCAAATATACGACTCTCCTTTGCTTCATAACTTCAACATTCGAGGATTTTGATGCTATGGAATATCCATTCTCCTGAAGTGGTACACCACTGAAGTCGCCTCGGTGTAGATCCATTGGCTGAGGGAACCCCCAAACATTCCCGATCAATGGCTCTCACTACTTCATGATGGGGAGTTGGATCCCGGTTTACTCGTTAATATAGGTTCATCTAATCACTAGGGTAACCGCCCAATGTCAGTCGACCTTATAGGTAACCGTGACTCTCGGTCACCTTCGGCCAGTTTGTGACTATTAGGGATGACAATGATCTGAAGTCCTGGACTTTCAGAGCTCTGGAGCCAAAACGTATTAGCTCCCTTAGGATTAGCATAGGGTTCCTGGGTGTTGGTGATATGGGTCCTTCTAAAATATCACGAGTTAAACGTGAATCTCTTCATAATAATGGTTTTAAGGACTTGGGCATGATATCTCGGTTGCACAACCAGGAGTGTGAAAGAGATATCCTTTGTAGACCGACAGGGTCAGATTGGTGTAATGCTTTCTATCCCAACCCTCCTACAGGTTTGCATCCCAAGACATATCGAAGGTTAAGTTGGGGCATATAGAAGATCAATCAGAAGCATAATTCCACAAGAAGATAAATTCATATACATAACTTGATCATTCAATAGAGAAACCATTCTTAGATGTATAAATACATGCATTCATTCATTATTCCATTTCAAAACACAAAGTATGGAAACACTTATCAGAACCATATGACATGATGCGAATGATGAAAGGGGTGCATGTTTCCACCCAACCATAGGCTTAGTCACTCCTAATGGATTTACCATTGGCCACCCCGAGCTAGACCACGATGCTCTAAGAGAATGATTTCTTCTGGCTTAGCAATAGTCAGGGACAGAGGTTACTCTCCTCCTCCCATAGGATCTTGGAAATGTGTTTTCTCTATACCAAGAAAGGAGGCCTTCCTGAGTACTTCCTCAGGCACTCAACACCCTCATTTATCATCTTGTACCATAACCTTGCTAGCCACATCCTACGACCAGAACACGTTCGTTTCTCAGTTCTTCCTCGAACTTGAGATCTTAGACTCTCTGCTCTTCTTACCTTCATAGCTCTTCCTCTACCCACCACACCTTACTTTCTTTCCTTCCTTAGCAAGATTGTGTGTAGCTCGAATTTCTAGTCTGTGGTCAGGTCTAAAATATTTTCATATGGGAACTCTTCTCCATCCCCTCATTAACTCTTGAGGAGGTATTCCCACCTACCAGCCTGAATGTAATTCATCCATGGGTCACAGGACTGTTCTGGTACCAAGCAATTAAACCCAATAAGGTACTGGATTGGTGGGGGTTATCTCAACCATTCCTGGTTCCCCTCACCATCTCTCTCATACCATCCATGGTCTATCTTGGAAAACTCCCATTTCAATAGTTATGCAACACTTATCTATTTTCTATTAATGACATAAATTGCATTCATTAGCCTTTTATACAAAGGTTCATCAAATCAAACATTCATACATATCGATTTTTCCATATTCTCTTGGCCAATATAGTTATATTTACAAACTGGGGGAAACAGGGGTGTTACAGTTTTGTACCTTCTAGAATATTCTTGAAATTTATCACATGGCTAGCCCCACATATTTAAGTAATGGGTGTTGATGTGGCATCTACGCGCACTACGATGATCAATATGGTAGGTCATCTTACGAGAGGCATAACTTTCACATAAGAACTTCGATTGAGGAAATTATTGAACCATTGGAAAGGTATCAGTGTGTATAATATATACAATAGCTCCATAGTAAGGTTTGGACCATAAAAAAGTGTCGTTTGATGCCTCAAAATGGCTCTAGAATATTTTAGATGGTTTTTTGGACCCAAATTTCCAAATTTGGACTAGTCACTAAAATGGATATGCAAATTGAATCCTCCAATTGTTTTCATCCATAAATCATAGAGATCTATGAAAAATAATATAATGATTTGATCCAAATAATTTGCACTGGTTCCACCCAAAATTCCCCTTCGTGTTCCACCTGTATCCCAATCCAATCAATTACGTGGTTAGGATCAAGCACATATTTCTTCAATAAAGACACATGAAGCACATTATGAATTATCATGGATGTAGGAAATGCAAACATGTATGCAACTGGGCCTATCTTCTCCAAGACTTCAAATGGTCCACATTATCTCCCTGCCAACTTTGGGAAACTTCCCAATCTTAGCGAGCTCCCTTTTTCTTTTACTTTTAAAAACACATGCCCGCCCACTTTGAATTCCCTATATGTCATGTTCTTATCTGCATAACTCTTTTTCCTATCCTGTGCATCCTTTAAATTCTACCTGATATTTTCCATCTTCTCTTCCAATTCCCTTAGCAATTCTATCCCAATAACTTCTATGTTTACTAGGTTATTCCAGCTCACTGGCATGTTTCATTTTCTACCATACAAGGCTTCAAATGGGCTCATCTTCAATGATTCCTGATACCAATTATTGTAAGCAAATTCAACTATATGGAGGTAGTCTTCCCACTTGGAAGTTTGATCCATTACATACATTCTTAGCATATCTTCAATTATCCTGTTAGTCCTCTTTGTTTTCCCGTCTGAATCTGGGTAATATGTTGTACCGAAATTTAATTTTGTCCCAAATCCTTTAAACAACCCTTTCCAGAAATTTGATGTGAACATGGGATCTTTGTCGAAAACAATTTCCTTGGGCACTCCATGTAACTTGGAAATTTCCTTCATGTAATTTTTTTCAATGTTGACTTCCTTATGAGTTGTCTTCAATGGAATAAAAATATACAAACTTAGCTAATTTAACCACCACTACCATGATGGAATCGTGTTTCCTCACTATTATGGGTATCTTAGTAATAAAATAAACTATAAAAACTTCCCATTTCCATTCAGGAATGGGAAATGTTTGTAGCACTCCAGTTGGATGTCTATGCTCAACATTTACCTTTTGACATTCTAGGAATATAGCTATGTAATCAACCACCTCTTTCTTCCTTCATGGCAAAAAATATTGCCTTCTTACAGCTGCAATTTATTTCTAATATCCTAGATGCCCAGTGTAAGGCACATTGTGCATTCCCCCCAACACTATATTTTTTAGCTCTTTGGAATTTGGCATATATACCTTTCCCTTGTACATGAGGACTCCATCCTCTTTCAACAAATAATATTTAATTTTCTATTGAAATTTTCCTTGCTAAAATGCTTCTTTTATTTGCAAATAGTTTGGATCTGAATTTGCTACCTCTAAAATTATGTCTTTTAAATCGGTCATGTATATATTAATGGTTGTAGAATGCATCTCAAGCACTCTCCTGCTAACTGCAACAACCACTTTGTTCTCCTTTCCTTTGATATGCTTTATATCAAAGTCATACTCACTAAGGAGTTATAGCCATATAGATAGGAAATAGGTGCTAGAAAATGAGTTTCCATATAAAAGGGGGTATTGCTCAGAGGATTATAGAAAAGGGAGACTTACTAGATAATGGAAACATAACCTTGCACCAAGAGACTTCCCCTCTTCTTATCCCTCAATGGTTCTTTTATCTCTTCCTTAAGAGGTTGGGGGAGTTGGAATATGTTTTGTACCACATGGGGATGTTGGGAAATGAGCCCAACCGAAAAACCCGCCCAAAAACTTGGAATTATTTTATTTTTATTATTTTTGAAGGCATCCGTGGGTTTCAAGCTAGAGAGTCGCAGATGTTCATTCTTTGCACTAGATAAACTCGCGACTATGCTTATAAGGGATGATTTTTAAATTATTTTGGAGAGGAAATTTGGGAAAATGTATAACAAACTTTGGGAAAGGGTTAGGCCATGACACAAATGCATAGGTGTGTCTTTTTGTGATATAAAAGATGCCCCCTAATGTGTGAGGTCAGAAGAGAAAAATGATGGCTGAAATACATTATAAAATTTGAGAGGAGAGGATGCATTGAAGTACCCTTGAAGGTTCTCAAACAACTGATTCAAGAACAAAAACCTCAACAAAGATCAAACAAGAGTTTTTCTTCCCAAGTTGGGCATACCCATGATCATAAGTGATATAAGCATGGATGTGAAAGAAAGTACAATGTGGATCCATGGTACATATGAAAGTATGACTAATGTCCATGGCCACGAAGAATACACAGTGGATCCATGTGATAAATATGAAGTAGAAAGCATGGCCATGAAGAACACACAGTGGATCCACATCAAAGTAGATCATAGCCATTAATAGATACACAATGGAGCTATGTCTCAAAATCAAGAACATAGGATATCTGGAACCAAGAGAATGAACAAGCTGATCCTATGCAAGTACCAATGTTTATAAGGTGGTGCCATATGAGTTGGGAAGGATCCCAAAATATGTGGTG
>ML777950.1:217006-306686 GCA_009831015.1 Picea engelmannii
GGAAGACAAGAATAAGTTCAAGAAGGAACAAAGGCAGAAGGGAAACATGCCACCATTTTTCAGAAATAGTCCTTAAGGACAACCAGTTTTGAGGGAGCCCAGGATAGCTGAAGTAGGTGGGAAAAGGCCAAGGAAGACACCTATGAAGTAATGGGGTTGTAATGGAGATCATAGGTATAGATATTTCCCTCACATAAAGGAAAAGGTGATATTTGTTCACCATGTTCATCAAGAAGAAATAGTGGAGGAAATGGGTAGAAGAGTACCAAGGATCTATGCAGCCCTGGACAAAAAGCAAGATAAGTTTCAATCACACATGATTGAAGTTGAAGGTATGATGAATAATAATTCCTTTACTGTTTAAATAGACTCATGAGCTAGTCATAGTTACCTAGATCCTAAAGTTGTGAAAAGATTGTTTTTTCCAAGAAGCAAGCATGATAAATCTTGGCTGGTACAACTAGCTATAGGAGCCAAGAGAAAGGTTGTTGAGTTGGTTAAATCATGTCCAGTGGGCATGAATGGACTGAGTACCAAGGTAGATTTGAAAATCTTTCCTTTGGGATCATATGATTTCCTAATTGGTATGGATTGGCTAGACCAACACCATGCCATATTAGACTGTCATAAAAAGGCATTCACTTGCTTGGATGAAGAAGGAAATCAAAGAGCAGTCCAAGGAATTCCCAGGGCATTTAATGTCCAAGAAATCTCAACAATGCAACTGAAGAAGTGTTACATGAAGGGTTGTCAAATATTTGCAACCCATATAGAGGAATCATCTAAGGATAAGGTGCCAAATATGGAGGATCATGCAGTCCTGGAAGATTTTGAAGATGTGTTCAAGGAGGTACCAGGACTACCCCTAAAGAGGGATATTGCTTTGTCTATTAATTTAATGACTGGAGCAGCTCCAGTATCAAAGACTCCTTACAGAATGAGTACACAAGAGCTGAAGGAGTTGCAAATGCAGTTGGAAGAACTTTTAAGGAAGGGGTACATACTCCCAAGTGTGTCACCTTGGGGTTCCCCAGTCTTGTTCATAAAGAAGAAAGATGGGACATTGAGATTGTGCATCGATTCAGATAGTTGAACAAAGTGACTATAAAGAACAAGTATCCTCTACCAAGGATTGATGATCTCTTCAATCAATTGAAGGATGAAAGGATATTTTCAAATATACATCTTATGTCAGGATACCATCAGGTAAGGATTAAAGAGGAAGACATAAAAAATGCCACCTTCAGGACAAGGTATGGTCATTATGAGTTCACAACGGTGCCATTTGGGTTATCAAATTCACCAACTTTTTTAATGTGCTTAATGAATGGTGTTTTTCGAGAATATGTATACAAGTTTGTCATTGTATTTTTGGATGATATCCTTGTATATTTCAAGTTGAAAGAAGATCATGAGCATCATTTGAGGATAGTGTTGCAAGTGATAAGAGATCATCAACTGTATGCCAAATTGAGAAAATGCTCATTTTATCAAAACATGATTCACTATTTTGGGAATATCATATCTGAAGAAGGGATAGTAGTGGAGTCTAAAAATATTGAGGCCATTAAAGGGTGGACACCACCTAAGAGTGTGAAAAAATTCATATCCTTCATGGGTCTAGCTGGCTACTACAAAAGGTTCATTGTCGGGTTTTCGAGAATAACTCATCCCATCACTTCCTTGCAAAGGAAGAGGAAGAAGTTTGAATGGACAATATAATGTGAAATGGGCTTCCAACAATTAAAGAAATTGTTAACTAGGGCTCCAATTCTGAAGATTGTTGATCCGAATGAAGATTTCATAGTTTGCACATATGCGTGCAAAGAAGGAATAGGAGGAGCCCTTAGTAAAAAAGGATATGTGATATGTTTTGAGTCCATAAAATTGAAAGAGAATGAAAGGCTCTATGCCACTCATGATTTGGAGTTGGCATCCATAGTGCACACTTTGAAGAAGTAGAGGAACTACCTCATGGGAAAAAGGTTTGAGTTGAGGACAAACGATAATGGTTTGAAGTATTTGTTTTCTCAACCTACCTTGAATGCTAGGAATAGTAGATGGTTGGAATTCCTCTGTGAATATGACTTTGATATCAAGCACATCAAAGGAAAGGAGAACAAATTCGTTGATGCACTCAGTAGGAGAGTGCATGAAATACATGCTACAACCCTTAGCATGTATCAGACAGATCTTAAAGGCATAATTTTTGAGGCTGCAAAAGTTGATTTGAAATACATGGAATTAGTAACTAAATTGCAGCAAGGTAAAATGCAACAGAAAGCTGAAGATTGCGAAATGGGAATTGATGGAATTCTCTTGTACAGAAACATATTTTATGTACCCAATTATCCTAAATTGAAGAGTGTGATTTTAAAAGAAATGCATAATGTGCCTTATGCTGGGTACCCTGGATATCAAAAAGTCAAGAGCCAATATTATTGGCCAGGCATGAAGAAATAAATTGTAGAATACATATCCAAATGTTGGGAGTGTCAAAGGGTCAAGGATGAGCATAGACACCCAGCTGGGTTGCTGAATCCATTACCCATTCCTGAGTGGAAGTGAGAGGTGGTGACAATGGATTTCATCACAGGATTACCCAGAACAAACAAGAAACATGATTCCATCATGGTAGTGGAGGATAAGCTTACTAAAGCTGCCCATTTTATTCCATTAAAGACTACTAACAAGGCAACCAATGTTGTTGATATTTATGTGAGGGAAGTAGAATGTTTGCATGGAATACCCAAGACAATTGTGTCTAACTGAGACCCAAAGTTTACCTCAAATTTTTGGAAAGGGTTATTCAAGGGGTTTAGAACAAATATGAACTTCAGCACAACCTATCATCCTGTGTCTGATGGAAAAACAAAAAGATTTAATAGGTGATAAAAGATATGTTAAGAATGTATGTGATGGACAAACCATCCAGATGGGAAGAGTACTTACACTTGGTATAGTTTTATTACAACAATGGGTTTCAAGCATCACTGGATATGAACCTGTTTGAAGCACTTTATGGAAGAAAGTGCAACACCCCAATAAGCTAGGACAAATCAGCTAATAGAGCATTGGTTGGGCCAGAGTTTCTCAAGGAAATGGAAGAAAAAATGCTGCAGATTAAGCAGAGTTTGAAGACTTCCCAACACAAACATAAAATCTATTCTAACAATGGAAGAACCCACAAGGAGTTTAAAGTGGGTGATCATGTTTTCTTGAAGGTGAAAGCCAACAAAAGTTCTCTGAAGCTGGGAAACTGTTCCAAGTTGGCAACCAAATATTGTGGGCTGTTTGAAATCCTAGAAACGATTAGACCAGTAGCTTATATGCTTGCATTTCCTGCATGCATGACTATTCATAATGTATTTCATGTCTCATTGCTCAAGAAGTATATGCCTGATGCTAATCATGTGATTGATTGGAATGTGATTCAGGTGGAGAAAGAAGGCGCTATACAAGTGCACCCTGTGATTATACTTGACTAGAAGAACAAGCAACTTCAGAATCAATCCATAAGGCTGGTAAAGGTCTAGTGGACCTGGTACGGTCCCGAGGACACAACGTGAGATTATGAAGATGCTATGTGGGTAGAATACCCATATATTTTTGAAGATTTTGAAAATCTTGTTGATGTTGTGTATATGAGTTGCACCGAGGACAGTGAAAAAATAAGGGAAGGGGATTGTAATATCCCAAGGCGGAGCCTTGGTTGTAATTTTGAATGTAACATGTTTTGTAGGCTGGTGAGCCAATTATTTATAAGCTGGTAGGCTTATGTTTTTATTAGGTCAGAGAGGCTAGATGTTAAAGGCCAAGAGCTTGTTTTGTACATGTAAACATTCATATTATTAATATAAACAACATCATTGCATGTAGAACTACCACGAAGAAAGAGTATGGGGGACTAATCTCCACTAGGCTGGGTAAGGGATGAAGGTTGAGAGGGTGGAATGAGGGGCTAATATTAAGAGCTTAAGTCCAATAGAATAATATATATATTATTATTCTAAATATTGTGAGTGGGATATGAATATATCCAAAGTTCCTTTGGAAAGAGGGTACGACTTCCAAATGGAGAGGAACACGCTTCATGAGAACCATGTGTCAGCTCAGGCACATGCAATATAAGAGAGAATTCATATTGTTTTGGTCTTCTCTTGGCCATTTTTTCACCAGCACACCCAACAAGCACTGAGTACCCTGGTACGTCTTGTTGAATTCGTGAACCACATCAAACCTTTGCAATAGAACCGAATTGACAC
Source organism: Picea engelmannii (assembly GCA_009831015.1). Taxonomy (NCBI): domain Eukaryota; kingdom Viridiplantae; phylum Streptophyta; class Pinopsida; order Pinales; family Pinaceae; genus Picea; species Picea engelmannii. The sequence continues at coordinate 221,272 of ML777950.1, forward strand.
CCTTTCTACAACTATGCCCCTGGGGTTTTTTTGTGTTTTGTCTTGTCTGTATTGTTTCCCTTGTCCAGTTTCTGTTGCTTCCATCACCATGCCCATGTATTGGGAAGAAGGAGTGAAGAACTGGGTTGTCAGGCCCGTGGTTAGAAGAAGCAGGTTGTCAAGCCTGTGAGAAAATCTCTCCATGTTAGAGAGTGTGATGAGGAAGTGATTTCTCCTGGAGGGAGTCCAATAGAAACTACAGAGCTCTGAGAATTCCTGATTTGACCTATTGCTAAATCCTAAGGAAAGGGAGGTGTAGTAGCCAATGGACTATTGAACAATGAAGGTGTACACTCCTGGGGTGGGACAAACATTGGGGAATGAGAGTCTGTGAGTTGTGGGATTAAGTGACTCCTTGGAGGAAATCCTTCCTGCTATATTGTGCAACTTCCTGTTGTCCCTGCCTAGCCTAGGAATCCCTTTGTCGGTGGAGTTTGGTCCCAGCTTGGGGGTGACCCACTGTTGAGAGTGATGAGTAGTGTGGTCTAAGGATGGGAGGTTCATGGAAGGTCTGCACACAATTGGTGTACTTCAATTAAAATATAAGTACCATTTCCAAGTTTGGTTACATGTTGTGTATTTATATATGATATTATATTTATGGGTTTTGTTTGTGATTACTGCATGTATGATTTTACTATTCTTTTTGCATTATGTTGGGTGATAGCAAAACGTAAATCATTTGTTAAATATTGGTTTGTTTTATTGTCACTTCCACAAGAATATGTAAATGTACATAATGTTTATGTCTAGTTAAAATTGCATTATATATGTGTGTGTGTGTGTGTGTGTGTATTCTTGATCATGTTAGTTTTCTGAGGTAGCATTACCCGACCTATTGGTGGTTGGGAACGTTACAAGTTTATATCAGAGCTGAGAATTAAAAGATACAGTCGTTAGGTAGTTTTTTCGTCCTGTTGGTGGTGGTCGGGGGTGTTACATTTAGGGATTTTGATGCTATGGCATCTCCATTCTCCTGAAGTGGTACTCCACTGAAGTCACCTCGGTGTAGATCCAACGGCTAAGGGAACCCCCAAACATTCCTGATCGGTGGCTCATGCTACTTCGCGATAGGGAGTTGGATCTTGGTTTAGTCGGTAAGATAGGTTCATCTAACTGCTAGGGTAACCTCCAAATGTCAGTTGATATTACAGGTAATCGTGACTCTCGGTGACCTTCGACCGATTTGTGAGAATTAGGGCCGACAATTCTCGGAAGTCACGGAATTTCGAAGCTTTGGAGCCATAAAGTATTAGCTCCCTTAGGCTTAGCATAGGGTTCCTGGGTGTTGGTCATATGGGTACTTCTAAAATATCACAATTTAAATGCGAATCGCTTCATCAGAAGGTTGTTAAGTACTTGGGCTTGATATACCGATTGCACAACCAGGAGTCTAAAAGAGATATCATTTTCAGACCGATAGGGTCATATTGGTGCAATGCTTTCTATCCCAACCCTCCTACAGGTTTACGTCCCAAGACATCTCGAAGGCTAAGCTAGGGCATATAGACTATCAATCAGAAGCATAAGTCCACAAGAAGATAAATGAATATACATAACTTGATCATTCAATATAGAGAACATTCTTATATGTATAAATACCTGCATTCATTCATTATTCCATTTCAAAACACAAAGTATGGAAACACTTATCAAAACCAAACAACGTGATGCGACTGCTGAAAGGGGTGCCTATTTCCACCCAACCACAGGCTCAGTCACTCCTAACGGATTTACCACTGGCCACCCCCAAGCTAGACCATGATGCTCTGAGAGAGAATTCTTTCTTTCGTATTAGCAATAGCAATAGTTAGGGACGAAGGTTACTCTCCTCCTCCCACAAAATATTGGCAATGATTTTTATTTATACCAAGCAAGAAGGTCTGCCTGAGTACTTTCTCAATCACTCAACACCCTCATTTATCAAATTTTACCTTAACCCTTCTAGCCACATCATGTGACCAGGACACATTCATTTCTCAGTTCTTCCTCGAACTTGAGAGCTTAGCCTCTTTTCTCTTCTTCTCTTCACAGCTCTTTCTACTCCCAGCATGCCTTCCTTTCTTTCCTTCCCCACCAAGATTGTGTGTGGAAGAATTCCCAGTCCATGGTCAGGTGTGAAAGCCTTTCAGATGAGTGCTCTACCCCATATTGTCATTAACTATTGAGGAGGTCGTCCCACTTACCAGCTTGATTGTAATTCATCTCTTGGTAATAGGACTATTCTGGTCTTGAGCAATTAAATCCAACAACGTACTGGTTTGGTTGGGGTTATCTCAACCATTCCTGGTTCTCGTCACCATATCTCTTATAGCATCCATGGTCTATCTTGGAAAACCCCCCTTTCAGCAGTTATGCACCACTTATCCAATTTCTATTAATAACATAAATTACATTCATTGACCTTTTATACAAAGGTTCGTCAAATCAAACATTCACACATATCGAGTTTTCCATAGTCTCTTGGCCAATATAGTTATATTTACAAATAGGGGGAAACAAGACTGTTACAATTCCCTCCCCCCTAAAGGAACATCATCCTCGATGTTCGATCTATCAATGTGCTCTACATATACATAAGTAAACAAAAATAGATATGCATGTCTCATGGCATCCTCCATTTCCCACATAGCCTCATCTGAGCCAAAGTGTTTCCATTGCACCTTGAACTGTGCAATGGTTCTATTCCTGAGTCAGGTTTCCTTCCTGTCTAGTGTGCATTGAGGTTCTGACAGGAATTATCCCTTCGGATCCACCTGAATCATAGACCAATCAATTATATGATTAGAATCATGTACATATTTCTTCAATAATGAAGCATAGAAAACATTATGTGCCCTCACTATGGGAGGGAGTGCTAGACTATAGGCTACATGTCCCACTCTATTTAATATTTCAAAGGGTCCACAATACCGGGGTGCCATATTGGCACAAGATCCCATTCTCAGGGAACTCTTCTTGGGTCTAATTATGAGATAGACATGGTCTCCTGTCTTGAACTCTCTGGGAGTTCTCTTTTTTTCAGCGTAACTCTTCTATCTATCTTGAGCAGTTTTCAGATTTTTCCTAATCTGAATCACTTGTTGTTCCATTTATTTCAGCATATCAGGTCTGATTGTAATTCTATCCACAGGATTACTCCAGTTGATTGGAATCTTTCACTGTCTACCATAGAGGGCTTCAAAAGGGCTCATCTTCAATGAATCTTGATAACCGTTGTTGTAAGAAAATTATACCAATGACAAGAAGTCTTTCCACTTCTTAGGCTGATGCATTGCATGCATCCTTAACATGTCCTCTAATAATTGGTTCACTCTTTCTATTTTTCCATCCATTTGAGGGTGATAGGTTGTGCTAAACAACAATTTAGTCTCAAAACCAACGATTAAGGATTTCCAAAAGCTTGAAGTAAATTTTGTGTCTCTCTCAGATATAATCTCCCTAGGCATGCCATGCAGTATAAATATATCCTTCATGAATATGTTGGAAATATCTATTGCCTTGAAAGTTGACTTGACATGAACGAAGTGAGCATACTTGCTCAATTTGTCCACCACTACCATGATGGCATCATTCTGCTTGGCTGATTTTGGTAATCTGGTGATGAAATCCATGGAGATGGTTTCCCATTTCCATTATGGAATTGGTAGAGGCTATAACAACCCTACTGGGTGTCAATGTTCTACCTTAACTTGTTGGAATTCTGGACACTTAGCTAAATATTCAGCTATGTCCTTTTTCAATCCAGGCCAATAAAATTGTTTCCTAGAGGTCGTGATCATTTTCTGATAACCTGGATGACCAGTATATGGTCTCTTGTGTAGTTCATCCATTATGAACCTCTTCAAGTCGTCACAACTTGGAATATACAATCTGTTTATGTAGGTTAACATGCCTTCATCAAGCATCTGATAGCCTTCATACCTTAGCCTTGTGGGCTCTTTATTTAGGTATGGAATCACAATATTGAAAAATGCATTTGTTTCTTGTGCATTCCTGACTCTCTCCCTGACATCTGTTTAATAGGTGCTTACCGATGCCAGGTGAATCATTTTCACACTAATTCTAAGGGAATTGACCACCCTATTTTCCTTTCCTTTGATGTGTTTGATTTCGAAATAAAACTCACTAAGGAGATCCATCCACGTATCGTGTCTAGCATTTAGTTTTGGTTGATCAAACATGTAAATCAACCCACAATGGTCTGTCATAAGTACAAATATCCTACCCAGGAGGTAATGCCTCCACATTTTTAAAGAATGCACTATGGAAACCAACTCTAGATCATGGGTCACATAATTGATTTCATGTTCATTCAATTTTTTGTATTCGTAGCAAATTACACGCCCTTCTTGCATAAGGACTCCTCTGAGTCCTTCCTTATAGGAATCTGTACACACAAGGAATTTATCATCAGGGTATGCAATATTCAACATGTGTGCATGGGTTATAAGGTATTTCAGTTCTTGAAATATTTCTTCACATTCTGATGTCCAAGTGAATTTAACCCACTTTTTCTGAAGGGGAATGATTGGACAACCAATTTTGGAAAATCCTTTTATGAACCTTCTACAGTATCCTGCTAAGCCCATAAAGGACCTCATATCAGATACATCCTTTGGGGTAGGCCATTCCATTATAGATATGATATTGTCAGGGTCTACTGCCACTCCTTCAAAAATAGCATGGCCTAAGTAATGTACTTGATTTTAGAAAAAGTCACACTTTCTAAACATAGCGTAGAGTTGATGCTCTCTTAGTACTTGAAGCACTAATTCATGATGTTCTTCATGCTCCTCTATGTTCTTGGAGTAGATTAGGATATCATCAATGAAAACCAATACAAATCTATCTAGGAATTTTTTGAGTACATTATTCATCAAGCACATAAAAGTGGCAGGGGAATTGGTTAATCCAAATGGCACCACCACAAATTCATAGTGACCATATTTTGTCTTGAAGGCTGTTTTGTGCATGCCTTCATCCTTGATTCAGACTTGATGGTATCCAAACCTTAAGTCAATATTTGAGAAAATGGGAACACCCATTAATTTGTCAAATAAGTCATCAATTCTTGGTAAGGGATACGTGTTCTTTATGGTTGTCTTATTGAGTTGTTTATAGTCTATGCACAGTCGGAGTGTGCCATGTTTATTTTTCACAAACAAGACGGGTGCTCCCCATGGAGACACATTGGGTTGGATGTATCCTTTTTCCATCATCTCCTTTAGCTATAACTTAAGCTCAACTATCTCTAGTGTACTCATCCTCTACGGTGTTCTAGACACTGGCACTGCTCATGGTGCGAGTTCTATGGAGAAGTCAATGTCTCTTCTCATAGGTAGACTCGGTACCTCTTATGGAAACATGTATTTATAATTTCTTAATATGGGGTGGTCCTCTAGGTTTGGTTTGTCATCCTCAACAGATTCCAACACCTATATTTCATATAGAGGACATCCCTTCCTGCAATACGTTTTCATTTGAAGGGATGATATTCGTCTCACTGAGACATGCCTCTGAATCCATTGAAGGGTTATTTTTCTCCCTTCTTCATTTTCACATTCCAAAGACTTATGGTAAAAATACAAATTGGTTTTATAAGTGGCTAACCAGTGCATACCAACCAACAGGTCATAAGATCGTAGGGGTAGTATGTTAAGGGCCGCTTGGGTGGGAAATCCATCCATAATGAATTGGCAAGCTAGTATGACCTCTTCTACTTTTCTTTTGGTTCCAGTGGATAGTTGTACCAACCATGGATTAACATGTCTAACTAGTTGCAGTTTACACTTATCGACAGTCTGAGGGGCCACATAAATCAAATTTAAACCAAGGTCAATTAAAATAGAAAATATATGATTGGTGATCATACCTTCCATATCCACCACTGAGGCTTGGTGGCCGGCTTGGTTATTATCCAGGGCTGCATAAATCCGTGGCATGCTCCTAGCCACATCATTGATTGTGGTAACTTCTTGGATATTCTAGACTCTCCTACTGTTTTGTTGTCTGTGTGGACAATCGCTCAATATATTTTCTTCTCCACAACCCCAACATTTCAAGGGTTGTTTCTTTGGGTTATTAGTCTTTCCTGGGGTTGCTCCAAAAGGTTTATTTCCACTCTGGGAGGGGAAATTATTTTGATACACACTTCTAGTAGGAAGGATAATCCTAGAATCCTTCCCATAGTTCTTAAATATTGAGGATTTAAACCCCTTCTTCTTGAATCCCAAACTACTCTTCTTCTTCTAGTCCTCGTGAGGTTTTGTCTTACTCTTGAACTATTCATAACAATACCTTACCTTCTATATAGTATATTCTAATATATTTGGTTCATCAAACTCAATCCCGTTCCTCTAGCTCTGAGGTAACCCACTAATAAATCCCTGCACTTTTACCTTTTCATCCTTTATGTAGGGTACATACCTCATCAACTCAAGGAATTTATTGACATATTCCGCTATGGTGAGCTGTCCCAGCCTGATTTCATAGAAATCATTAGTCTTCCCATCAAAGTATTTATGTGACATATACTTCTTCTTGAAGTATTTATCAAACTATTTCCATGACAAGTCCTTCTCATGGATTCCTTTCACATTCCTAAGGTCTTCCCACCAAATGGAAGTCTTTCCATTCAGGTTGAATATGTCTATTCGAGCCTTCAAGTTTTCAGAGTAGTCATGGACTCTTAAATACTTCTTTAAATCAAGCAGCCAAGCTTCTTCCTCTTCCCCCTTCTCAATCTCTCCATTGAAAGAGGGTGGTTTGTATTTCTTGAATTCTTTAGGATTATGACTTTTGGAATGCTTTCACTTCTTTCCTTTCCTTTGATAATGTGAGCTAGTTTTGCTACTAGAAGATCCCTCAGAGTTGCCATTTTCCTCTCCATATGACTCTCCCGATGAGCGTCTCATGCCTCGAGGTTGGACCTTCCTTGAGGTACTCCTCCTAGTGTGGCCACTTATGGCACCACATTTTCGTATCTCAGGTGGAATTTGACTTCTCTTCGTATGTCGTCGGTCCACCTAAATGGTTGTGGTTCTATGCTGCAACTGCCTCTGTATATTGTATAAAATCTACAACAAGACTACATTAATATATGTTTGTTTTTATTGCTCGTTTATCAATATCTCGTTGTCGGCCTTGCAACTCTGTAATTCATCCATGAGGCTCCTTACAGTTTCATCCATATCTGAAGGGATTTCCACCGCCCTCCTTTCATCAAATTCTTCATCTCTATTGTGGGAGACATCCCCCACTTCATGGCACATCACCATCCTTTATAATTGTAGTTTTCCTGTGATTTACTGACTACTTGAGTGTTGAAAAAACACTTACTTTTAGCCAACAATCTATTAGTTTATGAACAACACACAATTCATATTTCTTAAATACACACACAAAATAGAAAGTTTCATTCTTTTCTTCAGTAAAAGTTTAACCAGACTCTTTAGGAAAGAGGCAAGATAGGGTGTCACCTTTAAATTCCTTTAAATATGGTTTTTACGCAATTCATTCATGATCCCAAGTAGGCCGAGTGTTTTAACCATGCTTTGATACCAATTTGTAACACACCCGACCCCTGAGTATCTTTCCTAGGGATGGGGCATCAAAAAATTTCTCTCCTTAACATCCCAAATCCTATTTCCGAGCTCTTTATCCTTTTATACTTACCCGTGGCATTCTAATGACTGCTACCAAGATCAAATCCGAGCTTTGGGTTGCAATTTATGTATTCCCAAAGTTCTTCGGGCGTTCATTGGTTGAGGTCCACGTTGCATCCACATGAATCCACCTCACAGATATTTTCTCTAGGTTCCTTCATCCATGGTGGAAGTCCATCCACCATCTGATCCTACAACTAGACTCAACCTTCATCTAACATGCAGGCCAATAAAAAATTTGGCACTTTGGCGTTGACCACCTCCTTATTGTCTACACATGAGACCTTCTAGAGTCCCGAACTCCCAAAGTCCCATAATCTTGCCATGTGGTTCTAACCTTCGAGCCTTTTGGGTTTCCTTATAACGCTACACCCCAAATCCTTCAGAGTCCCGAAGTATCAGACTCTCAGAGTTTCGGTCACTTCACCAACCAATTTGACTAGGCGGGCACGTACCAGGGGCTGACACGTAGAAGGTCTAGGGGTGAAACTTGTCACGTTCCAATAGGAATATAGGGTCTACGAAAAGCACAAATTGAGCTGACATGTAGCATATCGATCATGGGTCCATGTCACCCTAGTGACGTTGGATTTCCATGTCACACTAGACTGAACAAATTCTAACATCCCTCAAATCTCATGATCAAGATCTGACCACGTAGATCCATAGATCCATGACTAACATTACTTCGGTATTTCAGCCTTCGGGATTTTTGCGATGCAAAAATCCTCTTTTTTCCCAGAGTTGGTCAACGCCAGGATGACCACGACCCAGATATGATGGTTAGGAAAATTCTCGAAGCGTCCTCGAATTGACGACGCTCATTACTTTGGGATTTAGAGTTTATCGACACACCACACCTCAAATTCCCCGAAGTGCCTAGTCTCCAGACTGAAGGATTTAGCGCCACACGTCCCCTTTATATCGATGGATGAGATGGATCCTGAAGGATCCATACATCTACGGTCCTAGCCACTTCACGGCTCGGACCATTGGGAGTTTTAGCTTTACTTCCACTCCATTCTCCTGAAGCAGGACTTCACTGAAGTATCATGTGCAGGTCCCTCCTCTTGAATGATCAGATGGTAGGCAGGGCTCTTGAAAATCTCCCCCAAATATACGACTCTCCTTTGCTTCATAACTTCAACATTCGAGGATTTTGATGCTATGGAATATCCATTCTCCTGAAGTGGTACACCACTGAAGTCGCCTCGGTGTAGATCCATTGGCTGAGGGAACCCCCAAACATTCCCGATCAATGGCTCTCACTACTTCATGATGGGGAGTTGGATCCCGGTTTACTCGTTAATATAGGTTCATCTAATCACTAGGGTAACCGCCCAATGTCAGTCGACCTTATAGGTAACCGTGACTCTCGGTCACCTTCGGCCAGTTTGTGACTATTAGGGATGACAATGATCTGAAGTCCTGGACTTTCAGAGCTCTGGAGCCAAAACGTATTAGCTCCCTTAGGATTAGCATAGGGTTCCTGGGTGTTGGTGATATGGGTCCTTCTAAAATATCACGAGTTAAACGTGAATCTCTTCATAATAATGGTTTTAAGGACTTGGGCATGATATCTCGGTTGCACAACCAGGAGTGTGAAAGAGATATCCTTTGTAGACCGACAGGGTCAGATTGGTGTAATGCTTTCTATCCCAACCCTCCTACAGGTTTGCATCCCAAGACATATCGAAGGTTAAGTTGGGGCATATAGAAGATCAATCAGAAGCATAATTCCACAAGAAGATAAATTCATATACATAACTTGATCATTCAATAGAGAAACCATTCTTAGATGTATAAATACATGCATTCATTCATTATTCCATTTCAAAACACAAAGTATGGAAACACTTATCAGAACCATATGACATGATGCGAATGATGAAAGGGGTGCATGTTTCCACCCAACCATAGGCTTAGTCACTCCTAATGGATTTACCATTGGCCACCCCGAGCTAGACCACGATGCTCTAAGAGAATGATTTCTTCTGGCTTAGCAATAGTCAGGGACAGAGGTTACTCTCCTCCTCCCATAGGATCTTGGAAATGTGTTTTCTCTATACCAAGAAAGGAGGCCTTCCTGAGTACTTCCTCAGGCACTCAACACCCTCATTTATCATCTTGTACCATAACCTTGCTAGCCACATCCTACGACCAGAACACGTTCGTTTCTCAGTTCTTCCTCGAACTTGAGATCTTAGACTCTCTGCTCTTCTTACCTTCATAGCTCTTCCTCTACCCACCACACCTTACTTTCTTTCCTTCCTTAGCAAGATTGTGTGTAGCTCGAATTTCTAGTCTGTGGTCAGGTCTAAAATATTTTCATATGGGAACTCTTCTCCATCCCCTCATTAACTCTTGAGGAGGTATTCCCACCTACCAGCCTGAATGTAATTCATCCATGGGTCACAGGACTGTTCTGGTACCAAGCAATTAAACCCAATAAGGTACTGGATTGGTGGGGGTTATCTCAACCATTCCTGGTTCCCCTCACCATCTCTCTCATACCATCCATGGTCTATCTTGGAAAACTCCCATTTCAATAGTTATGCAACACTTATCTATTTTCTATTAATGACATAAATTGCATTCATTAGCCTTTTATACAAAGGTTCATCAAATCAAACATTCATACATATCGATTTTTCCATATTCTCTTGGCCAATATAGTTATATTTACAAACTGGGGGAAACAGGGGTGTTACAGTTTTGTACCTTCTAGAATATTCTTGAAATTTATCACATGGCTAGCCCCACATATTTAAGTAATGGGTGTTGATGTGGCATCTACGCGCACTACGATGATCAATATGGTAGGTCATCTTACGAGAGGCATAACTTTCACATAAGAACTTCGATTGAGGAAATTATTGAACCATTGGAAAGGTATCAGTGTGTATAATATATACAATAGCTCCATAGTAAGGTTTGGACCATAAAAAAGTGTCGTTTGATGCCTCAAAATGGCTCTAGAATATTTTAGATGGTTTTTTGGACCCAAATTTCCAAATTTGGACTAGTCACTAAAATGGATATGCAAATTGAATCCTCCAATTGTTTTCATCCATAAATCATAGAGATCTATGAAAAATAATATAATGATTTGATCCAAATAATTTGCACTGGTTCCACCCAAAATTCCCCTTCGTGTTCCACCTGTATCCCAATCCAATCAATTACGTGGTTAGGATCAAGCACATATTTCTTCAATAAAGACACATGAAGCACATTATGAATTATCATGGATGTAGGAAATGCAAACATGTATGCAACTGGGCCTATCTTCTCCAAGACTTCAAATGGTCCACATTATCTCCCTGCCAACTTTGGGAAACTTCCCAATCTTAGCGAGCTCCCTTTTTCTTTTACTTTTAAAAACACATGCCCGCCCACTTTGAATTCCCTATATGTCATGTTCTTATCTGCATAACTCTTTTTCCTATCCTGTGCATCCTTTAAATTCTACCTGATATTTTCCATCTTCTCTTCCAATTCCCTTAGCAATTCTATCCCAATAACTTCTATGTTTACTAGGTTATTCCAGCTCACTGGCATGTTTCATTTTCTACCATACAAGGCTTCAAATGGGCTCATCTTCAATGATTCCTGATACCAATTATTGTAAGCAAATTCAACTATATGGAGGTAGTCTTCCCACTTGGAAGTTTGATCCATTACATACATTCTTAGCATATCTTCAATTATCCTGTTAGTCCTCTTTGTTTTCCCGTCTGAATCTGGGTAATATGTTGTACCGAAATTTAATTTTGTCCCAAATCCTTTAAACAACCCTTTCCAGAAATTTGATGTGAACATGGGATCTTTGTCGAAAACAATTTCCTTGGGCACTCCATGTAACTTGGAAATTTCCTTCATGTAATTTTTTTCAATGTTGACTTCCTTATGAGTTGTCTTCAATGGAATAAAAATATACAAACTTAGCTAATTTAACCACCACTACCATGATGGAATCGTGTTTCCTCACTATTATGGGTATCTTAGTAATAAAATAAACTATAAAAACTTCCCATTTCCATTCAGGAATGGGAAATGTTTGTAGCACTCCAGTTGGATGTCTATGCTCAACATTTACCTTTTGACATTCTAGGAATATAGCTATGTAATCAACCACCTCTTTCTTCCTTCATGGCAAAAAATATTGCCTTCTTACAGCTGCAATTTATTTCTAATATCCTAGATGCCCAGTGTAAGGCACATTGTGCATTCCCCCCAACACTATATTTTTTAGCTCTTTGGAATTTGGCATATATACCTTTCCCTTGTACATGAGGACTCCATCCTCTTTCAACAAATAATATTTAATTTTCTATTGAAATTTTCCTTGCTAAAATGCTTCTTTTATTTGCAAATAGTTTGGATCTGAATTTGCTACCTCTAAAATTATGTCTTTTAAATCGGTCATGTATATATTAATGGTTGTAGAATGCATCTCAAGCACTCTCCTGCTAACTGCAACAACCACTTTGTTCTCCTTTCCTTTGATATGCTTTATATCAAAGTCATACTCACTAAGGAGTTATAGCCATATAGATAGGAAATAGGTGCTAGAAAATGAGTTTCCATATAAAAGGGGGTATTGCTCAGAGGATTATAGAAAAGGGAGACTTACTAGATAATGGAAACATAACCTTGCACCAAGAGACTTCCCCTCTTCTTATCCCTCAATGGTTCTTTTATCTCTTCCTTAAGAGGTTGGGGGAGTTGGAATATGTTTTGTACCACATGGGGATGTTGGGAAATGAGCCCAACCGAAAAACCCGCCCAAAAACTTGGAATTATTTTATTTTTATTATTTTTGAAGGCATCCGTGGGTTTCAAGCTAGAGAGTCGCAGATGTTCATTCTTTGCACTAGATAAACTCGCGACTATGCTTATAAGGGATGATTTTTAAATTATTTTGGAGAGGAAATTTGGGAAAATGTATAACAAACTTTGGGAAAGGGTTAGGCCATGACACAAATGCATAGGTGTGTCTTTTTGTGATATAAAAGATGCCCCCTAATGTGTGAGGTCAGAAGAGAAAAATGATGGCTGAAATACATTATAAAATTTGAGAGGAGAGGATGCATTGAAGTACCCTTGAAGGTTCTCAAACAACTGATTCAAGAACAAAAACCTCAACAAAGATCAAACAAGAGTTTTTCTTCCCAAGTTGGGCATACCCATGATCATAAGTGATATAAGCATGGATGTGAAAGAAAGTACAATGTGGATCCATGGTACATATGAAAGTATGACTAATGTCCATGGCCACGAAGAATACACAGTGGATCCATGTGATAAATATGAAGTAGAAAGCATGGCCATGAAGAACACACAGTGGATCCACATCAAAGTAGATCATAGCCATTAATAGATACACAATGGAGCTATGTCTCAAAATCAAGAACATAGGATATCTGGAACCAAGAGAATGAACAAGCTGATCCTATGCAAGTACCAATGTTTATAAGGTGGTGCCATATGAGTTGGGAAGGATCCCAAAATATGTGGTGCTCATATTTCACCCAAAGTATTCAAAACGATCCATCATGGTACAAGTCTACACTATGTGAATAGATGTGTTGAAGTTGACCAAAGTGAGACATCATTTGATTACCAGTCATTGATGTATACCATTAACAAATAGGAGACAACCCATCGATGATGATAATGGGAGTCAAGGTACCATGGTACAATCTAGCAAGTGTTAATAAATTAGCTAGCATCGAACACCCGATAGAATCTATTGAGCATGAGACATTGACATATGCCCACTTCAAATAGCGAGGGAACTTTCCACTAATGACTGCGAACCCCAACGTACCAAACATACCTCTAGATCCCTCTCCTAGAGCAAGATGTGACAGATTCGATGGGAAGAGATATGATATAAGGAAGGCATCAAGGCATCCTCCATCATCCAACACGAGGGGGTGGAAAAGGAAAAAGATTTGGAAGATATCTTATGAAGAGATAGATACTTTTGACGATGAGATTGACTTGACTAACTTGGGAAGACTGACTTGCAATGTATGGACTATCGACAGAATGGTCGACTCAGATCCAAAATTTCCCTTGAACATAAGCATGACACATTGTGTGACTTAGGAAACATGGACTATAAACTAGGATACATTTGTGATACATGAAGCATCAACAAACACTCCATATAGTTGGAAGAATAAACAATTGGGGGGAATAAAATTCAAAATGAGAAAAAGTCTCCTAAATCCATACTAGAACCAAAATGATGAGATGCTGACTCAAGATCGTGCTTTGTTTAAGGGCGACAAAACTGCTTCCAACACAAGTGATGAAGGCTTTCCGCCCTTATTTTTGATTTTTTGATTTTTTTTTCTTTTTCATATTATAAAAGCCTGAAAAAGAATTAAAGAATGCTATAGTAAAGTGGAGGAAACGAGTGTTTTGGGAAAGAAAAATATTTTTGTAGTGCAAGGAACATACCTATGCTCAATGCAACGAATCATGCACAGGATAAGGACACCTGGGAGAAATTTCCCTCCAGGAATATGGTGTCGGGTGACAAAGGCATAAGCTGGAAGGATGGGGGTTAATCAAAATGCATAGGAAATTGGTTCAATGAAATCATGTTGAAGCCAATGTTAGTCCTTAAAGCACGATATTTTCATATGAAATGTAGATATTAACTCAACTTTAAGAAGTAAACCTCCCATGGTGGTCGTTTTCGTAATTTTATTCTCCAGAACCTGAAAAAGAATAAAATAATATCAAGGAGAACTCTTCTGGACAATAATGGACTAGAATATTCCTTTTTCATACATAGTCAGTTCGGTCTCAAAAAGGGTTAAACTTATATCGAAAACACATCTCTTCAAATCCATTTTACGAGTGTGACAAATATAAGATCAATCGACCATATTTTCATATTTAACGAGTCTGAAAAGAGATTAACTATGGAATCCCTTGTCCGTTTTTGTAAATTTGGTCTCCTGAGCTTGAAAAAGTAAAAAAAAAACTGAGGAGAACTCTTCTAGTCAGTAGAATAGAGTATACCTTTTTCATAATTAGTCTTATTCGTTTCGAAAAAGGGGTAAACTTGTGTTGAAAAAACACTCTTTCAGATCAATTCAATGAGTGTAAATAAACAAGATCACTCAACAATATTTTCAATTTTAAGGAGTCTAAAAAGAGCTTAACTATGGACTCCATAATGTTGTTGTGAGCAACATATAAGGGAGGGAGTATCGCGGGTAAAGGTCGAAAAAATATTGAGAATAAGATGTGAGGCTTTAATGAAAATTCATGGTGGGGCTAAACAAGACTCTCGAACCTAATAAAAAACTTGCAGCATGAGTGCCATAATACAAAGGGATTCTAAACTAGGATGCCCATGGAAGGTAATATCTACCACATGAATTGAGACACTTATAAACAATAGAGAAGGCTCCACATCACAACTCAGTGGGGTCGATCCTAATGCTGAATGAATCAAGAAACGAATAACAAAAAAATTCATGGAGGGGAAAACCTAACCTATATGCCAGTTTCTATATCATTACCTATCAGAATGGACCAACATGGAAGAAATGGTATCAAAGAAAAATGTCTCCAAATTATTGTATACAACACCAAAAATATTACCCAGAAGTTAATATGTCCAATATATAAACCTATAATAAAGATAAGTATTAATGGATATAGAACTTGAAAACAAGAAACCGTAAAAGTACAATATATATAAAGGACCACAGATCCCTGTGGCTTATGCATAATAGTTCTCCAATTAGAGACCATTTTTATGCTCAGGTCAAGGGTTTCGTTGGTAACCAAACAATAAATATTCCAATTCATGATGAGGTCTAATATCCATAAACATAGCTTCATGGATGGCCTCATATGAAGGAAACTCAACATCAATGAAACCGGGGTCTGAAAACTCAAAAATACTAGGGCCCAAGGTCTTACAAACAACAAGATCAAAATCAAGAGAAAATGCCATATTACTCATACCAATAGACGGAAGCAAGGGCTCCCAAGAATCCATTGGATAAAACACCTGATCAATTTTCGAGACCTTGTATCGAGGAGAACATAAATGTAAAGGATCCTTATTAGGAGAAATTGAACATCGAGGATAAGACGCCACATAATTCACCTATGGTGGGGAAGAGTCTACTCAAAAAATAAGAATGGAAAATGGGGAAACCTTAGGTGAAGTCAAACCAGGATGGTAATTATCAAATGAAATTTTACCAATAGTGACAATGCTTCCATTATGAGGGAAATGCATAACACGAAAGAGTGTAGACACCACAACATTCATTGCATACACATAATCATGACCCATAAGAAAATTAAAGTGTAAAGGGCCTGACACCACTAACAGATTGACTAGGACATTATTCCCACCTAACATGATAGGAAAATGAGGAATAATCCACAAACATTCACTAGGTTTTCTGTGGAAATACAACAACTCACTGGTAGCTGACACAATATTGGGAGAACCCAAAACTTTCCAAGCCAAGGATGATAAAATATTTACAGAGGATCCTTTATCTAAAATAGTTTAGTGAATTCCTAATTTATTAATTCAAACCATTATTTGGAAAGGTGCAGATGAAGGAAGGTGAGGTTCTACAAGATCATTATAATCAAAATAAACCATCCTAGGACTTGGATGGAGAGTACTCGAAGAGAGTGGAATTCCCCCTTGTTCAGAAGGTACTGGACTAGAAATTCTAAGGACACGATCAAAAGACACATCACTCCTTGAAACAGGAGTGGGATCAACCAAATATTGCATCAACAAGACCACTTTCTTAGAATTGTCACTCTCCAAGAGAAGAGTTGGATCGATCGAAGATTTCATCAACGCGACCAATTTTTCAATCCCTGGTTGAATAGGATGTGAGACAACATGGTCAAGAGATGCATCACCCACAAAAACAAGAGTGGTGTTAGCCAAATATTACATCGACAAAACCTCTTTGTCAACCACAGATTTATTAGAATGTTGGGAAACCAAAGATGACTCAGAACTAGAAGGGTCGTCAAACAAGAACCATTCTTCTCGTGCCATGAAAATAGCAGGGCACAAATGAGTAAGGTCATATCCCTTGAAAATATTACAGGGGAACTTGGGAATGTGCCCTATATGTCTAGGCTTCTCAATGGTATCAATTCCCCCAACATGACCTGCAATGGCCGATGGGTTTCCCCCACTATGGATAGAAGAGGTTGGTTTCACGTCTCCAACGTGACTAGTAGAGGTTGGTGAAAAGGCTCTAATATGAATCACAGAGATCGGTGACTCGATGTCAGTATGACTAGCAGTGACTAGAATTTTTCTCCTAGTATGACTCACAGAGGTTGGTGACAAGACTCCGACATGACTCATAGAGGTTAGTAGTTGATCCCCTACATGGCTTGCAGAGGTTGGTGATGTTTGTCCAATATGACTAGAAAATACTAGACTCATGCCCACAACATTGTTGATGATTGCAGCTATGTGAGACATTCTCTAACTTACAATCCTGAGAGAAATACCCTGAGAGGGGTGTGTGGTTCCTATTTCAGACAGAGCTGGAATGTAGATATGACCTCATCCTTATAGAGAGTTGATAAGAACTCCAAATGATTCTCATGTGTAACGTAGTGAGAAAGGAGATCTCTTGAGTTGGACGTGCATGTGGCTAAGAACAAGGTGAACGTGTGAAATCATAAAGTGTTGGGTGCATTATCATGAGAACATAAATTAAGACGATGTATTAGCCTCCTTTGAGCATAAGAGTTGATGAGAAACTCCATATGACTCTCCTGTGTAATGCAGTGGGAAAGAAAATCTATTGAGTGGACATGCCTATGGACGAGCACAGGTGAACGTGATCCTAGTGGATGAGCACTAGTGAAGAAGTGGTTATTTTGTGTAGTATAGTGAGCCAGAGATATGGACATCCCTATGGATGTGCTCCTAGTTGATGAGCACTAGTGAGTGTACAAGATCCCTTGCTATATTGTTCAAGAGTCATACCTGCTTGTAACCCTAATTTTAATGTAAATGGTAGAGGTCAGCCCCACCTTAATGTGATTAATAATTAATGTAAAAGATAATTAATCTAGTTAATATTAATTATATTGTGAGCTAGTGAGGTCGGCCTTGCTATTCCAATATACACTTCTTGGGAAATTCCCTATTGAGGAATTATATCTTTCATGTGAGTTTGGAAATTTTAGCAAGTACATCTTCTTAAGAAAAGTGCGCACCTCTCTTGGGCGCTAGTCTTCTAGGGTTTTAGAACCCTCTTGTGTGCTAGGTTTTATTAGTGGTGAAGGTATCTCTCTTGAAGAATATATCAAAGGAGTTTGGCTGGGTTTTCTTCCCTTGTTGATAAGGGTTTCCTAGGATAGTTCTTGTGTTCTTATGCATGGTGTTTCTTCTTGTGATCTTGGATGCTGCAACATTATTGATTATGATTAAGTGAAATTCTAAAAAGGGAATGAAATTCATGCTTAACCTTAGTTATTCAAAAATAAACATGCTATCAGAGCATATGCCTTGAAGAACCTATTCCAAAAACAACTTTCAGCCATCCTCTTTCTCTCTTGCAGAAACCGTACGACCCTCCTAGGGTATCCAAAAATTTCGTACAACCTAACCTTATGTGGGTTTTCATCACTTACCACTTTGATGTTGGGTATAAAAAGAGGATAGGAGTGTAAGGCCTCCTTCAACACACCTCCATCAAGCTTCAGATTTCATTTCCAAGCATTTTGACTTTTTGGCCCTAGGATTTCTAGGTTTTTTCTAATTTCTGCAGAAATTTCAGATTTAGGGTTTCCTACAACTCCTTGAAGGAGCTCTTCAGCTCACCAGTGTTCTCCTATATTTCAAAGGATTATTTTTTGAAGTCATAAGTCCAACTAAACCTAAAAGTGCTAGCCTAGCCTATCCGTTAGGTTTTCTATCCTAGTTGACAAGGGTTTGTGAAGAATCTAAAATTATGATGAACATACCTATGATGGAAGATAAGCTTGATGGATCAAACAACTTCAAGTTCCTGGAAGACAATACTTTAGAGGAAGAATTATTGTGGGTGATACAAAAAGGTTACACTATGACTACCCTCTTCATGAATATGCCAAGAGGACAAATATTAGCCAAGTGCCATTGGATAAATCATATCATCCCCCTCAGATATGCACTTGTATATATATTATTTGTATAATTTTCATGAGAGAAATTGCAGGAGGAAGGAACCTTCTTGTTGAAGTCATGGATCCAGAGGGATCTCAGTGCATTCAGAAGAACAACACACTAGAAGTGCATACCTTAGGTTTGATTGTTGAAATTATTATTCCTCTAACCTATATTTCTAAAGTTTGCTACATTAGAAGTAGGTGTTGTAGCTGTGACAACAATCCTTAAATTTTCTTGATTCTAGAGATATACTCATTATTATCCTTTAGGAGATATTCTTGTTTTGGTTCCTCTTGTTTTCTTGTTACAGACAGGTTAACAACAAAGGAAGATGTTTATTCTTCAGAAAGAGCCACTTGACTCAAAGGAAGTCAAAACTATTTTAGAAAGAGGAAGAATAGAAATATCATTGAGGAAACCAATGGAATAATGAAAGATCCGAATCCTTTTAAGATTCTATGGGAAAAAGCATGCATGACACAATATATGGTCATAACAAGAGTCTTCACCAGACTCTGAAAAACATAACTTCAAAAGAAGCCTTCACTGGAGTGAAGCTTGAGATTGAACACTTCAGGATATTTGAGTGCCCAATGTATTTTTTTCATGTACCCAAAGAGAAGAAGTTCAAGCTAGACCCCTCAAGGATAAAGTATACGTTTATGGGATAATAGTGAATCTTCGAAGACATTCTAGATCGACATCCCTGGTCATATACAAATTGAGACAAGCAAATATGTTGTCCTTGAAGAAGAGATATCCTCTCAAAGATCCAAAGAATATTAGTTAGAGATTGACAGTGAGAAAATGCCTTCTCCCCCTTCAACATTTCAGAGGGAGACATACATTATTCCAGCTGATCCAGTTGCTCTAGTAGATATTGTTCATAGACCATAATGGAAGTCTGTGATGACTTCCAAGTGGATCTATAAGATCAAGCATGCAACTGATAGAAGTGTCGAGAAATAGAAAGCGAGATCTATAACAAAGGTTTCTCACAAACAGAGGGAGTTGTCTATGATGAGACACTTGATTCAATAAAACTGATACACTTCCATCCATACTACCATCCATGATTTGGAAACTATATCAGATGGATGGATTCTTGATGAGTTTGGGTTTCAGCAGGAGCGTTGCTGATCCAAACCTATATTATTAGAGTGTTGGTGAGGAGAGTCTGATTTTTATGACTTATTCAGAAAGCCTTGTTGTTGGATACAAGTAAGCTTTGAATTTTGATTTTGAGATGAAGGATATGAGTATGATGCACCATTTCTTGGGGAAAAAAATTATGACAAAGGATCGATGATATTTTCCTAAGTCAAGGATAACTTACAGCGGGAACATTAAAAGAAGTTCAGTTTAACAGAATACAAAAACACCGTGATAGATTTGAAGAAAATGAATGATGATGATTCAAAAGGGATTGATCCACAACTGATTGGATCATTGTCTATATAATTAACACCAGATCAAATTCATGTTATGAAGTGAATGTACTTAGGCAATCCATGATTCAATCGAGACAAACTCACTGGATAACATTAAAGCATGTATTGAGATACATATGAGGCATAGTTGGATATGGCTTGAGATATGCCTCTAGTGTGAAATTGAGTTTGCAGGATATGCCGATACAAATTAAGAAAAGAGTGCAGTGGATTGGAAGAGCACACCCGGTTGTTGTCTTACCGTGAATTTTTACATGATTTCCTGATGCAACAGGAAACAAAACTTTGTGGCCTTGAGTACCACAGAAGCAAAGTATATAACATCAAATGTGAGAATCCATATGGCTTCAAAAGCTTCTAACAGACCATGATATGGATCCTATGATGATAACCAAGAGCCAGGTGTAAATATCCTTGAGAACCCAGTGTTTCCTGATGGATTGAAACACGATGAGATGAAATATCCTTATATCAAATATATGATGCAGAGGAAAATTGTACACATGCAGTACCTTCCTACACATGATCAGATTGCATACATCTTCACCAAATTAACTTGGTGAAGAATTCCTCCCTAGTTGAGAGGGAGTGTCGATGACTACAACCAAGACAAAATTCAATGTACATCCGTGTGAGACTTGGCATGATGAAGAATTCCTCCCTAGCTGAGAGGGAGTGTTGATGATTGCAGCTATGTGAGACATTCTGCAGCTTACAACTTGAGAGAAATCCCTTGAGAGGGGTGTGTGGTTCCTATCTGAGACAGAGATGGAATGTAGACATGGCATCCTTTGTACAAAGAGTTGAGAATAATTCCAGATGATTCTCTTGTGTAACACAGTGAGAAAGGAGATCTGTTGAGTTGGACATGCCTGTGGCTAAGCACAAGGTGAATGTGTGAAATCCCAAAGTATTGGGTGCATCGTCATGAGAAAAGAAATGAAGATGATGTATTATCCTCCTTTGAGCAGAAGAGTTGATGAGAAACTCCAGATGACTCTCCTGTGTAATGCAGTGGGAAATAATATTTGTTGAGTGGACGTGCTTATGGACGAGCACATGTGAGCGCGATCCTAGTGGCTGAGAACTAGTGAAGAAGTGGTTCTTCTGTGTAATTCAATGAGCCATATATATGGAAATCCCTATGGATGTGCCCCTAGTGGATGAGCACTAGTGGGTGTAAAATATCCCTTGCTATATTGTTCAAGAGTCAGACTTGCCTGTAACCCTAATTGTAATGTAAAGGGTACATGTCGGCGCCACCTTAATGTGATTAATAATTAATGTAAAAGATAATTAATATAGTTAATATTAATTATATTTTGAGCTAGTGAGGTTAGCCCTATTGTGCCAATAGACACTTCTTTGGTTTGGAAATTTCAGCAAGTAACTTTCATGTGAGTTTGGAAATTTCAGCAAGTACATCTTCTTGGAAAAGTGTGCACCTCTCTTGGGCACTAGTATTATAGGGTTTGAGAACCCTATTGTGTGCAAGTTTTTATTGGTGGTGAAGGTATCTCTCTTGAAGAATATAGCAAAGCATTTTG
Organism: Picea engelmannii; assembly: GCA_009831015.1. NCBI lineage: Eukaryota > Viridiplantae > Streptophyta > Pinopsida > Pinales > Pinaceae > Picea > Picea engelmannii. The sequence continues at coordinate 243,167 of ML777950.1, forward strand.
GCTGGGTTTTCTTCCCTTGTTGATAAGGGTTTCCAAGGATACTTCTTGTGTTGCGCACGATGTTTCTTCTTGTGATCTTGGATGTTGCAACATTATTGGTTATGTTTAAGTGAAATGATAAAAATGGAATGAACTTAATGATTAACCTTTCTTATTGAAAAATCAACAAACATGACTTGCAATGACATGTTGCTTGTATTCAACATGACTCATAGAGGTTGTTTACAAATCCCCAACATGACTAGGAAATGTTGGTGAGTGAATTTCAATATGACTCACAGTGACCAAACTTGTGCCTCCAACATGACTAGCAGAGGTTGGTTTCTTACCCCCAAAATGAATTGCAAAGGCTGGTGATAGGTCTCCAACATTACTAGGAGAGGTTGGTGAATTCTTTTTCTTATTCTTCCTCTTCCTATTCCTTTTATAATTTTGGTTACGAGTAGTTGGAATTTCACTAGAAGAGGGAGAAGGATAAGAAGTAAGCTTTATGGATATACAAGGTGAAGGACCAAAATACATACGATGACCTTGACATAAAGTGGTTATCTGAGAAGGATCAAGATGATTTGGGACATTTAGAGTGGTCCACAACCAAACCGATGGTCCTATATTCAACCCAAGAATGTTCAAAGTGGCCATCAAGGGGGAACCAACATTTCCAAAGAAAGGAAAAGAACAAGAATCCCTTTGGGTAGGGGTCCCTTGGTTGGCATCCTAAATAAATTTGGCCATATTTTTCCTATCCATAGGTTCATCTCTTTTAGGATTATTCATTTCCATAAAAGTCTCATGCATTGAATCCTGCGCACCAGTGGTATAAAAACCCACGCCTTCTAAGAGGAGGCTCCACTCTTTCAAGAGAAAGACTAGGGGTCCTTCCCAACCAATGGAGAGGTTGGTCAACCAGCCTGAATCAATGATTCAAAAATTGGTGACATTGACACAATCTAATTCCAACTATGCAAAGAAAAACTCCACTAAAAAGTCCTAAGAGAAACATTGCAAACAAACAACTTCTCCAAAACATCAGCCCAGGTGGATGAGGTCTTGAGTCCAAAGCAATGAAAAAGTGGAAAGAGACCTTTCAGGTGAAGGAACAGGTTGATCAAGTCCAGTGGACCAGTGAACGAAGGAGTGTGAAGAAATTATCCTAACCTCCACTAACTAGCCTTATCTGGTGCAAGTACCCACGCTTCATGGGGCACCCTCCAGTAGTACTAAAAAGTGTGATACAAAATCTATCCTAGGTACCATGACAAGCCCCTACAGTCACCTCTGAGATCCCTAGGAAAATTCACTAAGGTCAACAACTCACAATCAACATCTGGGGGGTACAATTGACAGTCAGGATCAAACGTATGGGCAGGGTAACTAAGATCGAAGCTCTTCCAGAGGATTGTTTATGAAAGGGCCAATGTCACTTTAGAAAATATCAAACTAGGTCCGAAGCTCCAGAGGAATGACACCAACTGTTTGATATTGTTTGATATCATTTTTGTATGCAACTTCAATGGCATAATGCACACATGTACTGGGCACTAAAATGATGAAGTGTGCACATTCTAGGATACTGTATGAAACAAACTTAAGTGCGTGCGATTTTGATCCCAGGGAGCCTTTGTGTATATGTTGTGTTGTATAGGCTGGTGAGCCAATTATTATAAGCTAGGAGGCTTATGTAATGAATTAGGCCATAGAGCCTAGATGCTAAAGGCCAGTGAGCCTATTTTTGTATATGTATTATCATTAGTATAATACATCATTGTGTGTAGACCGACCACGATAAAAGAGTATGGGGGACTAAACTCCACTAGTTAGNGGGGGGCACTAAAAGTTAAGGAAAATGGATAAGATAGTGAGCTTAAGCCAAAAAAGGAATATTATATTATTATTCCTTAAATTATAAAGTATGGATAATTATTTTATCCTAAGTTATAAGGATGGGGACAAGTGGGCCAAAGTATCTCTCAACATGACAAGTGTCAAGTTGGGAACATGCATACATATAGTTTTGACCTAGTTCATTTTCTCATTCATTCCATCATCATTCACTCACTCATGGAACTTTCATTTGTACCTTTATGTTACTATCACTATACATGTACCCATGCCCATACCCATACCAGTACTCATACCTGTACCTGGTTAGCTTAGGAGTTGGACCGAAGAATCAGGTTGTCAGGCCCATGGGAGATTGAAGAGGCGGGTTGTCAGGCCCGTGAGAAAATCTCTCTAGGTGAGAGAATTGATGGGAATTGATTCTCGAAGGTGCTAAAATACAACTACATGTATCTGAGACTTCCTATCCGACCTATTGCCGAAGCTCGGAAAGGAAGTGGGGCAGTCGAAGGACTGTTGAATAGAGAAGGGGCACACTTCTTGGGGTGGGACAAGAATGTGGGGAATGAGGGACTGTAGGATGTTAGTTTGAGTTGGAACCTATGATAGAGTCTTTCCTGTTGTATGAGATACATCAGCCTGGTTAGGAATCCCTTTACCTAGGTGGAGTTTAGTCCCAGCTAGGGGGTGACCCACTGCTGAGAGTGATGAGAAATGTGGTATAAGGCTGGGAGGTTTTTCGAAGGTTTGCATGTTGTTGGTGATATTCCTACCAAGATAAGTTTCAATTGTGTGTTAAATTACATGCTGCATTATTATTTATGTGTTTATTTTTATGGGTTTTTCCTGTGTGTGGTTTATACCTGTCTTTATATTTATGGGTATTGCATGTATATGCTACATTTCTATGTTTACTGTTATTTATTTATGAATCTGTGTAGTTACATAATGTATTTGTGTGTTTTAAGTTTTATATATAAATCTCCACAATATTTTCTGTGTGTTTATGTTTTAATTTGCATATAGTTCGAAAAGTTTTTACGTGGCATAACCCAGTTGGATGTTGGGGATGTTATAGTCGTTGTTTTCTAGAATAAGGTTCTGGGGCTGAATCCCTGGCCATGAGCCTATTTAGGGTCTCACTTGATGTCCCCATTGGGTTAGGCCCGTAATCAAGCTGAATGATTAACCCCGTTTACCATCCACAAAATGTGGGGAAGTACTCGAGGGTTTCATATGCTGTATTCCCAAGAAAAAAAAGGATACACCCTATAGCCATATAGATATGAAAGAGGTGTTGGAAAAGGAGTTTTGAGATAAAATGGGGTGTTTCTCAGAGGATTATATGAAAGGGAGACTTGCTAGATAATGGAAACATAACCTTGCACCAAGAGACTTCCACTCTCTTTATCCCTCAATGGTACTTTTATCTATTCTACAAGAGGTTAGGGGAGTTGGAATCCGTTTTTTATGGGCATGGGGACATTGGGAAACAAACCCAACCAAAAACTTAGAATTATTTTATTTTTATGAGTTTTGAAGGCTTTTGCGGGTTACAAGCTGGAGAGTCATGGATGGCTATGCTTTGCACTAAATAAACCGACGAATATGATCATAAATCATCTTTTTAAAATTATTTTGGAGAGGCAATTTGGGAAAATGTTTATCAAGCTTTAGGAAATGGTTAGGCCATGGAAAAAATGCATAGGTGTGGCATTTTGTGCTATAACATTAATATTTCATCCTTCCTTTTTACAAAGAGTGCTATGGCACCCTAGGGTGATAGACTTGGGTGTATATACCCTTTCTTCAAAATTTCTTCATGTTTCATTTGCAATTCCTTATACTCTGGTGTGCCCATCCTATAATGAGTCTCTCTCCGGTGGAAACCCTAGAATATCCCCAAATACATCCTCAAAATCCTTCAAGACCATATGGTAGTCAACACTAAGAATTTTATCTTTGGCTGCCTCTTCCATATGGGATGCATACATATGGCATCGTTTCTTGAAACTCTTCTTCAATTGCATTGCTGAAATTTCTCTAATAGATACATGCTTTGGAACCCCTTGAAATTTTCCTTACCACCCTTCCTCTTCAAGACATGTGAATGCCTTATTGTAGTAGTCTAATACATCAAGATTCTTGTACAACTAATACATACCAATAAAAAAATCATACTAACCCAAACATATGATGTTCAAATATACCTTTGTGATGAGTCCATTCATGTCCATTGGAAAATCCTCAACCAACTCAGTAATCCTTCTCTTAGCTCCTGTGGCTAGTTGAACCAACTAGAATTTCTCATGTTTTATTCTTTGCAAATGATATATTTCAACAAGATTAGGATTTTTGTAACTATGGCTATCTCCAGAATCAGTTAAATTCGTTATGGCATGGTTATCAATATTTGTTAGACAGTTGGTTTGGACAATTGGTTGTCATTGATGTCAACCCTTGGAGAGTGATCTTGAATATTGATGTCAACCCTTGGAGAGGTCTAGATATGTTGGAAATTTGACTGAAATTTGTATGATCAAGATTGATGGTGAGTTAGTTGGGTACATTTGATGTAGTCTACATGTATTCTTGGAGGTGTGTTTATGGGACCTGAAGTTTATTGAGGAATAATGACATGAAGGAAAATGTAATTGCAAGTAAAACTATTATATATGAATAATCCATGTTGTTTTATTTCTGGTGATATGTGGAACTCCATGTGGTTCCTCATGGTTAGGGAGATATGGAATTGTAAAATTTGAAGCCCTGGAGAGTGGTCAAGAAGCCCCTAGTTGGTTACAAGTCTTAGTCAAAGGGTAAAGTGGTTGCAAAAAGAAAGCTATAAGGTAAGGAGAGTGATTACTATGAAAAAATATATAAACACCTCAAGGAGTCTCTCATAAGGACACTCACACACTTACAATTGAATATCTATCTTGTGTTTGTTATGGTCTAGTATTGTGATCTTTTGGAAACTTTGTGATGACATTTTTTTAAGGTTATGAAGGAAGGTCGAAGGTGAAAGTATTGAAGTTGCATCAAGCTTGCGTAACTCTAGTTTTTGAGGTATCCATTATTTGTAGGTAAGTAGGGCGCAAATATGCGAGGGCTCTAGTTGAGGAAAGCATGAATATCCACGAGCTATAGAAGAGAAAGTCACGTATATGTAAATGAAATTGTTAAAGGTTGTGAAGGGATGTTGGTACTAGGTTGCTGAGGACTGTGGAAGAGTTACAGGTCAGTTTATAGTACAACAAGTCAGCTACAATATCAGAGGTAAGTATTAAAGGTTATGGTTATGATGTTATGGTACATGCATGGTGATGATAGTATGTGATATGGTACATCTTGGTGATGTTATGGTACATTGATTAGAAGCATTATTGGCTATCTTGGTGTATGGTTTGGTTACATGTTATGGTGCATACTTGAGGACTGGTATATTGTGTTATGAGGTTGCATCTTTGTGATATTGAGGAGCATGCATGAGGCATGTTCTTGTGAGATTTGGTTTATGTCTTGAGGCACATCATTGGATGCATGGTACATGTTGGTTGAGGTATACTTGGTGAGATACATTTCCGGTTCATATCTTGGCTTATTGGTATATGGTGTATGGCATGATACGGTATATAATTGGTACATGGTATGGTGTCGATGTACATGGTTGATGGTTGAGACATATGGTACCGGTTATGGTGCATGCTTGATGCATGGTTTGGCACAAGGGTTGGTGCATGGTTGATGCACTTTTTGTGGTATAGGTTATGGTACACAATTGATGCTTGGTATGGTATAGGTTGATGGTTTGGTACATTCTTTGGTACATGGTTGAGACACATACTTTGTTATGGTATGTTGGTGATATTGGCACATGCTTGATAGAGGCATGTTTTGGTGATGTTGGACATATAGTTGTGAGGTGTCCTTGGTATATGGGCCATGTGATAGGATATATTTGAGTATCAGTGACAGTGATAGGTTGGATAGGTTGACAGTGACAAGTTGGATACAATGACAGGTTGACAGGTTACAAGTTTATGTGACAATGACAATGATAGTGGTAGATACAGTGGAAGTGACAATGGTAGTGATATTGGTAGTGACAATCGGTCTACATTTGTATTTTAGGGAGGAAGGATGAGGCAAGGAAAGGGGGTTGTAGCCTCCTTCTGTTTGGTGCAAAAGAATCAGGGAGTTGGATCTTCCTTCAGGTTGGAGCCTAAGAACTAGGTGGTTTTATCCACCTTCCGGTTGGTGCCAGAGAACTCAAGGGGTTGTAGCCTCCTTATGGTTGGAGCCAGAAAATTTAGGGAATTGTAGCTTCCTTCAGGTTGGAGATTGAGAATAGGGGGTTGTAGCCTCCTTCTAGTTGCAACTAGAGAATTTGGAAGTTGGTCCTTACTATGAATGAATTCTTGATATATATAAGAAATCATTCCATGGTTTTCTCCCATTTGGGTTTCCACATAAATATTGGTGTATTGTGTTCTTGATGTGATGCTACTTATGATTACATGCTTATGATATATATATTGAATGCAATCATAGATTATATATTGATGATAAACTGTTGAACATTTTTGATAAAGTGAAATAATATATATTGTGGTTAAAATTTGTATAAAGTGCTCATACTAATTCACCCCCCCCTCTCAGTATTCCAACAATATTAACTTCTACTTCAATCATGGGAGATTGGTACTCTACTTGCTTGTTGGCTAAGGATGCATAAATATTTAGCACGTGTCTTCACATGTCCTCAATTATATCAACCTTCTGAATATTGTGAAAAATCCTCATCCTTTCTCCTTTGTGAGGGAAATCCCTATACAAGTGGTCTGCCTCACATCCCCAACATTTTATGGGTTGTTTTCTTGTCCTTTTTCCAAATAAATATGTCATCTTGGGCTCATTATGTGTTGAATTCCCTTGTTAATATGCTTGAGAGTTGTTTATGTAAAATGGTGGCTTAAAAACTTTGTTTATTTTCTCCATATTTCCTTTCTCCTTATCATCCCAAGTCTTTTGAAAGGATATAATCTCTTTATTCTTCTTATAAAGGTACTTTTCTTTCATTATGGTTTCTTTCAATGTCACAGGCTCTTCATAATGTATCTTATCATTGTAGAAAGAAGGTATACCACTCCATAATATTTTATTTTTTACCTTATCATCCTTTATGAAGCCAACATACTTGAGTAATTCAAAGAAACGCCTCTCATACTCCTCCATTGTCATGCTCCCAAACATGATTTCAAAGAACTCTTTCATATTTTTATCACAATAATACTCCAACAAGTATTGTTGCTGGAAATATCCCTTAAACTTACTCCATGAGATCCTTTTCTCATCAACGTGATTAACATGCTTGAGTTGATCCCATCACATGGCTATTTTTACTTGAAAGTGGTAGGCTACAATTATGACTGCAACATATTTTGGAGACAACCAGGATTGCAAAAGTCATAACAAGAGAACGTGAGAAGATGTAGATCACAAAAAATACAACAGAGGTGCAACATATGACATCCCACCCATATGCGACATTGGGAGAGAGATGATGTGTATTAGAGAATTAAAGACATATTATATTGCCAGAGGCACATGAATGGGTTGCAAGAGGTCATTATGCAGGAAAACCAACAACATAGAATATTTTACGCATAGGATTATGGTGGCCTACCATTGATAAGGATGCTAAGGAATTATTCCAGAGTTGTGATGTGTGTTAGATACTTGGGAAGCCTTCTAGGAGAGATGAACTTCCATTAGTACCAAAATTAACATTACAAGAATTTGATAAATGGGTAGTTAAATTTGTTGGGTTGATCACTCCACCAAAGAAGAGATCAAGAGCTAGATACATCATTACTACAATGGATTATTTAACTAGATGGGTTGAGGCATCTCCAGTTAAATATTGCAGCATAGAGACAGTTGCATGATTTTTGTTTCAAAATGTGGTTGTAAGGTTTGGATGCCCAAGGATACTCATGAGTGACCAAGGAATACATTTTATAAATTAGAAGATTGCATCTTTGACAAAGGAGTTTCAAATTCATGATAAAAAAAGCACACTAGACAATTCTCATACAAATGGAACAACAAAAGCATTCAATAAGATCCTAGATCATGCACTGACGAAGGTTTTTAATGTAAGTCGGGATGACTGGGACTTGATTATTCCAGCAGTGTTGTGGGAGTATAGGATGACAAGTAAGAAGCTGATGGGAGAGACTCCATTCACATTGATGTATGGAAAATAATTTTTTATGCCTATGGAATTTATAGTGTCGATTTTCTGCATTGCTGCAATAAAATAACTTACATATTAAAGCGTAGTGGAGAAGATACTGTTAGAATGAATGGAAATAGAAGAATACTATTTTTTTTGCAGGTTTCCATCAGTAGGTTCAGAAAGCACATGAGAAATCATGGCATGACATGAACATTAAATAGAATAATTTTCAGACAAGAGATTTGGTGTTATTCTATGACAACAAGTTTTTGCAGCACCTAGGGAAGTTCCAGATGCATTGGTTGGTCCCATATGTGATAAGGTTTGTGACAAAGGTAGGTATTGTTTAGTTTGAGAAATTGAATGGAGAAGTTATGGAAGGACTAGTTAATGGTATTCAACTGAAACTGTATAGGGACAATCGGGCTTCTGCGCACTAGTCTCAGCATGCAGAATGCATACCATAGTACTTGTATTATAGTGTATTATAGGAAGACAAAGAAAAATAAGAAAAACAATAAAGGATGTTGAGATAAGAGAAAATTTTTTGAAGTTAAGCAAGGAGATAAAACTAGAAAATGTCACAGAGATGTAGAAGACAAAAGGATGGTGTGTAAGAAGAAGATTGAAGTGCAAGAGAGATCTGAGAAGAAGGAGGGAAAAACATTTAAGAATGTCCATGATAGGATATGCATTAAAGAGAAAACATGACAATGAAGTAGTCGCATCGCATCATCATAAATGAAAAATGGCAATAGGATTTCGACAGGTTGGAAAATCTAATGCATAATCTGCCAGAGGATGTGAAGTTAATGAAGCATGGATGAAAGCATTGGAGGTGAAAGCAATTGGATTAGACTGCAAGATCAGTCACGAACAATAATCAAAACATCTAGAAACAAGTGATAAAATAAGCTTAAGGGTCAATGGGAAGAAGTAATTTTCATTTGAGATTCTATTGAGATCATAACAACAGGCTCGTGCGCAGAAGTTAAAGAAGCTATAGGAGGAAGCATTTTGAGTAGCAGGGGAGATGGTAGATGCGCAAGGCACCACAAGGAAGGAAACACAATACAATGAATATGTAATACCCCTAGGACAAATCCAATTGTAAATGTAAAATGAAAATGTACTTAAGCTGGTGAGTTGTTTGATATCATTTTTGTGTGCACCTTTCTTGGCATAGTACCCACATGTACTACACACTAAAATGATGAAGTGTGCACATTCTAGGATATCACATGCAACAAACTTAAGTGTGTGAGATTTTGAGGTCAGGGAGCCTTTGTGTATATGTTGGGTTGTATAGGCTGGTGAGTGATTTATTATAAGCTAGGAGGATTATGTTTTTTATTAGGCTGAAGAGCCTAGATGCTAAGGCCAGTGAGCCTATTTTTGTATATGTAACTATGCAAATCATTAATATAATACATCGTTGCATGTAGACCGACCATGATAAAAGAGTATGGGGGACTAAACTCCACTAGTTAGGGAAAGGGGAGGCTAAAAGTTAAGGAAAAAGGCTAAGCTAGGGAGCTTAATCCAAAAATGAATATTATATTAATATTCCTTAAAGTATAAAGTATGGATAATTATTTTTATCCTAATTTCTAAGGATGGGGACAAGTGGGCCAAAGGAGCTCCCAACATGACAAGTGTCAAGTTGGTAACATGAATACATATAACTTGGACTTAGTTCATTTTTCTATCATTCCATGATCATTCACACACTCATTGAGTTGTCCTTTGTACCTTATTGTTACTATCACCGTACCCATACTCGTACCTGTACTTGTAGCTATACCTGTAGCTGGTTGGATTAGGAGATGGAATGAAGAGGTGGGCTTTCATGCCCGTGGGATATTGAAGAGGCAGGTTGTTAGACCCATGAGTAATTTCTCTATAGGTGAGAGAATTGATGGGAATTGATTCTTGAAGGTGTTAAACTGCAGCTACAAGGCTCTGAGACTTCCTGTTCAACATGTTGATGAAGCCCTGGAAGGGAAGTGGGGAAACTGAGGGACTATTGAGTAGAGAAGGGGCACACTTCCTGGGGTGGGACATGCATGTGGGGAATGAGGGACAATAGGCTATTAGTTTGAGTTTTCACATGTGATGTAGTATTTCCTGTTGTCTATGATACATCAACCTAGTTAGGAACTCCTTTACCCTGGTGGAGTTTAGTCCTAGGTCGGGGGTGAACCACTGCTAAGAGTGATGAGAAATGTGGTCTAAGGATGGGAGGTTCGTGGAAGGTATGGATGTAGTTGGTGATATTCTTACCAAGAAAAGTGTCAATTGTGTGTTAAATTACACGCTGCATTATTATGTATGTGTTTATTTTTATGGGCATTTACTGTGTGTGTTGAGTGCATATTTTTATTAACATTATGTATGAATCTGTGCATTTGCAGAATGTATTTGTCTGATTTAAGTTATATATATATATATATATATATATATATATATATATATATATATATAAATTTCCGCAAGATTTTTTGTGTGCATATGTTTTTATTTGTATACAATTCAAAACTTTCATGTGGCATAGCCCAGTTGGATGATGGGATATCACAATATGGTGTCCGAGCATTTTCTGGAGAGCATGGCCCGACTTGGGTGGCCAGGGATGTTATAATATGGTATCGAAGCTTCAGTTTTACACATTGAGCCTGGATGGGCCGAACAAGTTGAGTTGAAGCAAAATTTTACAGAGGATTGATTTTGAAGTGGCCAAATTTCAAGTTACAGAGTGTCCATGGTAAAAAATTTTGAAGCAATTGCATGGAATTGGGATAAAGCCCCAATTTCTGTTGTTAAATTCATGGGAAAATTGAGAAATTTGGCCAAGTGGTAAGATATTATTTATTTAATATCCGTTCTAGCAAATTCAGACCTAGAATTGGTCGAATTTCAAGTTATAGTGAAGCCATGACATATGGAGCGAGATTAGTTGATTAAAATTCTCAATTTGTGAATTGGGGATAAAATTCATTCCAAAAATGTCAACCCACAATGATTTTTTTTGTAGAGGTTGAATTGGTGTTATCGGGGTTAAATTGAATAAATTTTGTAGTTGTAGAATGTCTACGGTAAAAAATGGGAAAAATTTAGTCAAAATCCCCAATTTCTACAGCGGAATTCACGACAGATATATGTGCATAAAAGTGAATGTGCGCAGGTGGGCGCACTAAAAATAAATGATGTGCAGTGAAAATCTTGTGATATGTGGAAAAATATTGGCCTATGGGTGCGTGCGCTAAAATTTGGCATTGCGCAGAAAAATATTGGCATGCAGGTGCACGCGCTAAAATTTCGCGTTGCGCAGAAAAATATTGGTGTGCGGGTGTGCATGCTAAAATTTGGCACTGCACAAAAAAATATTGGCGTGCGGGTGCACGCACGAAAATTTGGCGCTGGGTGGGAAAATATTGGCATGCTAGTGCGCACACTAAAATTTGGCGCTGCGCAGAAAAATATTGGCATGCGGGTGTGCGTGCTAAAATTTGGCGTCACACGGAAAAATATTGGCGTGCGAGTGTGCACACTTAAATTTGACAGTACGGGGAAATATATTGGTGCACAAGTCTTTGCACCAAATTTTGCATTGAGCGGTGTGGATTGAGTGGTGCATGCGTAATACTGGCACATACGGTGTGCGCATGCATAATAATGGCACATGTGATGTGCGCATTATTGACAGAGCGTAGAGGAATTTTGTTGGTGCACGCGTAATGTGTGTATATGTTGTCACGCGACAACTTAGTTAATGGTGCGCGTGGAGTATTGGTGTGCAGTGAGGGAATACTAAACTTTGTCTTGGTGCAACACATAGAGTGAAATGCACGTGGAATATTAGCGTGCGACACAAAAATTGCATGCAATAAGTATTAGTGCATGAACCAAATTTGTGTGTGGTGGATATTGGCGCGCAACACAAAAGTAGTGCACACCACTTATTGGCGTGACAGATAAGTGATCCACATAAAATATTCCTCAAATAAAAGAGCCTGGAGAGAGATTTCTAATGGTGTAAACCATTCATCAAACAAAGATTTTATGAGGAAGTTATAGAACTAACAATGGAGGGTAAGTTTTAAGACCCAACTAACTTCGAAGGGCCATAACATTCTACTCCAGAATCATATTGAGGCGCAGGAGCAGTCATTGTAAATATATTGAACCATGAAAGACATTCCTAGACTCAGAATTGAGCATGGAAGTAGGCATTGGAAAGGTGTTGGATAGTATAATATAATTATTCACCCAAAAAATTGATCTTGGCATTCAATTTTTCAGGAAATTAGAAGAAATAATTCTGATATATTATTGAACCAAAATGGTTCATACTTTTCATGAAATTGATGAGTCAGTTAACCTGACAAAGTTTTGTTGGCTGCACATTTTGCAGAGTTAACAACAACTATATCAGATCAGGATCAACACAGAGTGTAGGGGAATGGAAGATGCATAGGTTACTTACAACCAGAAATATGAGATTAGAGGGATGGATGTCCATTTGGGCATTGAAGGAACAAACTCCAATGGACATGGAGAAGGAAGGGATGAAAATATGAATATGGTAGAGACCATTAAAATTTTGTAGAAGGATGTACAAAGACATAAAGATGATAATGAAAGGCTTATGAGATCCAAGGAGTTGTAGGAGGACTTCAATATGAAGTTAATGCAGAGCTTGAACCAAACAGAAAATAAATTGGATAAGGAGAGTGGCTCAAGCAAATTAGGAAGTCATAGGTCTCCTAATGAGAAAAGAAGAACCAAAAGTGTTAACAGACATCACCATCACTCCCCCAGTAATTCCAATAAGATATCACACAACAAATCAAGTCCATCCGCTCTCAGGAAGCATAAGAGGTTTGGGGTGGATGAGCTACGAGGAGAAATGAACAAAATCAAACCTCCTACATTTGATGGTGAGCACAATAAGGATGAAGATGCACATACATGGTTGTTGGGAATGACGAAGTATTTTCAATTGCATAATTATTCATCTCATGTAGAAGGAAGAATTTCCATCTATCAAATCAAGGGAAAGGAATCCATGTAGTGGGACCAGCTTGTGCATGTGCAACACATTAAAGAGAAAAGTGTTACTTGGAGAGAATTCAAGAAGCATTTTGAAAATAAATACTTGACTAAGAGATACTATGAAAATAAAATGAAAGAGTTCTTTGAACTCAAGCTTGGGGGTATGACCATAGATGAATATGAAAGAAGGTTTTTAGAACTGTTGAAGTATGTTTATTTCATCAAGGATGAGATAGTTAAGATTCAAAGGTATTTGAGTTGATTGCCATCATTTATCAGTGAAAAAATACAGTATGATGATCCCAAGACATTGGAGGAGACCATAAGACGAGCTAAATTCCTATATGATTAGCAAAAAACAAGGCCAAATTTCCAAAAATACTGGGAAGACAAAATGAAATTCAAGATGGATCAGAGGAAGAAGGGGACTAAACCACCATTCTTCAGAAATAATCCTCAGGGACAACCATCTTCTAGAGAACCCAGAACGATTGAGACATGGGGTCAAAGGCCAAGGCAACCACCTATTCAATGTTGGGGTTGTAAAGAAGATCATATGTTAATAGATTGTCCTCACGGAGGTGAAAAAGTGAGGAATGTTCACAATGTACAACAAGATGAAACAATGGAGGACATGGGAATAAATGTACCAAGGATCAATGCAGCCCTGGACAACAAACAAGCAGAGTATCAACCACATATGATTGAAGTGGAAGGTATGATCAACAACCAAACCATTGCTATTTTAATTGATTTAGGAGCTATTCATAGTTATATAGATCCTAATATGGTGGAAAGTTTTCATTTTCCAAGATGAAAGACAGGAAAATCTTGGTTGGTGAAACTGGCTACCGAAGCCAAAAGAAAAGTTAATGAGATGGTTAAGTCATGTCTTATGGACATGAATGGACTGAATACTAGGGCAGATTTGAACATCTTGCCTTTAGGTTCCTATGAATTTCTAATTGGGATGGATTGGTTGGACCAACATCATGCTATCTTAGACTGTCATAAAAAGTCATTTACTTTCTTGGATGAGGAACAAAACCTATGGACGGTGCAAGGAATTCCTAGGGCATTAACCATCAGAGAAATTTCAGCATTGCAGCTTAAGAAATGTTACAAAAAAGGGTGTCAAATATTTGCAACACATATGGAAGAAACACCTAAATATAGAGTGTCAAATATTGAAGATTATGCAGTCCTAAAAGGGTTTGAACATGTGTTTGAGGAAATACCAAGATAACCCCCTAAAAGAGACATTGATTTCTCCATAAATTTGATGCCTGGACCAACTCTAGTATCCAAGACTCCATACAGGTTGAGTACACCAGAATTGAAGGAGTTGCAAATGAAACTTGAAGAGCTTATGAAGAAGGGGTATATATGCCCAAGTGTGTCACCTTGGGGTGCCCCAGTTTTATTTTTGAAGAAAAAGGATGGAACATTGAGAATATGCATTGACTTTAGGCAGTTGAACAAGGTAACTGTGAAGAATAAGTATCCTTTGCCAAGGATTGATGACCTCTTTGATCAGTTGAAAGATGCAAAAATATTCTCCAAAATTGATCTCAGGTCAGGTTATCATCAAGTAAGAATTAAAGAAGAAGACATCAACAAGACTACTTTCATAACAAGGTATGGTCATTATGAGTTCACAGTGGTGCCCTTTGTACTATCAAATGCACCAACTATCTTCATGTGTTTAATGAATGGTATTTTCAGAGAATACTTAGTTAAGTTTTTCATTGTATTTCTACATGACATTATTATATATTCTAAGTCATAGGAATAGAATGAAAAACACTTGAGGATGGTATTACAAGTATCAATGGAGCATCAATTGTATGCCAAATTGAGCAAGTGCTCATTTTATCAGAAGCGAATTCATTATTTGAGACATATCATTTCATAGGATGGGATAACAATGGATCATGAGAAGATAGAATCCATTAGAGGATGGTCAACGCTAAAGAATGTGACAGAGGTCGGATCATTCATGAGCCTTGAAAGCTACTATAAGATATTTATTGAAGGATTCTCAAAGATTGCACACCCAATCACTTCCTTGCAAAAGGAGGGTGCGAATTTTTAGTGGACATTGGATTGTGAAAAGAGTTTCCAACACTTGAAAAAATTATTAACAAGTTCTCCAATGCTAAGGACTGAAGATCCAAATGAAGACTTCATTGTATGCATAGATGGATGTAAAGAAGGAATTGGTGGAGTCCTCAGTCAAAATGGGTTTGTTGTCTGTTATGAATCAAGGAAGTTGAAGGAGCATGAAAGACACTTTGCCACTCATGATTGGGAGTTGGAAGCCATAGTGCATGCCTTGAAGAAGTGTTGGCACTACCTCACGGGGAAATTTTTTGAGCTGAGAACAAACCATAATGGTCTGAAATATTTATTTGAACAGCCAACTCTAAATGATAGGAAAAGAAGATGGTTAGAATTTCTCAGTGAATATGACTTTGATATAAAGCGTATCAAGGGAAAAGAGAACAAAGTGGCTGGTGCACTCAACAGAAGAGTGCATGATTTTCATGCTACAACCATTAGCATGTACCAATCATATTTTAAACACAAAATTTTGGAGGCCGCGAAATCATATTTGCAATACAAGGAATTAGTGGCAAAATTATAGCAAGGTATTTTGCAACAAAAAATTGAAGAATATAAGCTAGATAATGATGAAATTCTCATGTACAGGGGAAAAATTTATGTACCAAATTCCCATGAATTGAAAAATCTGATATTGAGATAAATGCAGAATGTACCTTATGCTAGGCACCTATGTTATCAGAAAACTATTGCAGCTGTCAAAAGCCAATATTATTGGCCAGACATGAAGAAAGAAGTTGTTGACTTTATTGCCAAATGTTTGGAATGTCAAAAGGTAAAGGCTGAGCATAGACACCCAACTGGTTTTCTACAACCATTACCTAGTCCTGAGTGAAAATGGTAAGTTGTAACAATGGATTTCATCACCAAACTGCCCATAACAAACAAGAAACATGATTCTATCATGGTAGTGGTGGATAAGCTTACTAAAGTTGCCCATTTACCTCAAATTTTTGGAAGGGATTATTTAGTGGATTTAGAACAAATTTGAATTTTTGTAAAACTTGAGATCCAGAATCAGATGGACAAACATAGAGGGTGAAACAAGTGATTGAGGATATGTTGAGAATGTATGTGATGGACAAACCATCAAAATGGGAAGACTACCTACACTTAGTAGAGTTTGATTATAAAAATGGGTACCAAACATCTCTAAAGATGAGCCCATTTGAGACACTTTATGGAAGAAAGTACAACATATCGATAAGATGGAATAACACAACAAATAGAGAAGTGGTTGGACCATATTTACTCAGGGAAATGGAGGAGCAACGTTGAAAAAAACAAAATTTAAAGGCTGCCCAAGACAGGCAGAAAAGTTATGCTGATAAGGGTAGAAATCACAAGGAATTTCAAGTGGGTGATCATGTATCCTTGAAGGTTAAGGCCAACAAAAGTTCTCTGAAGTTGGGAAATTATTCAAAGTTGGCAGCTCGCTATTGTGGTCCATTTGAAATCTTAGAAAGGATTGTTCCAGTAGCTTATATGATTGCATATTCTGCATCTATGTATGTTCATATTGTATTCCATGTATCATTGCTCAAGAAATATATACCTGATGCTAATCATGTAATTGATTGGAATTTGATTCAGGTGGAGTAAGAAGGAGCTATCCAAGTGCATCTAGTATGCATTCTAGACCGGAAAATCAAACAGCTTCGGAATCGAGCCATAGGGATTGTAAAGTTCCAATTGACCTAGTACGGTCCCGAGGACATTACTTGGGAGCATGAGAATGAAATGCGGGAAAAATACCCACATGATTTTTAAGATTTTGGAAATATTGTTGATATGTGTACATAATGCACTAAGGACATTGCATAAATAAGGGGAGGGGATTGTAATACCCCTAGGCCAAACCTAATTGTAAATGTAAAATGAAAATGTACTTAAGATGGTGAGTTGTTTGAGATCATTTTTGTGTGCACCTTTCATGGCATAGTGCGCGCATGTATTGTGCACTAAAATAATAAAGTGTGCACATTCCAAGATATCGCACGCAACAAACTTAAGTGCACATGATTTTGAGGCTAGGGAGGCTTTGTGTATATGTTGTATTGTATAGGCTGGTGAGCCAGTTATTATAAGCTAGGAGGCTTATGTTTTTTATTAGGCCGGAGAGCCTATATGCTAAGACCAGTGAGCCTATTTTTGTATATGTAACTATGCAGATCATTAATATAATACATCATTGCATGTAGACCGACCACGATAAAAGAGTATGGGGGACTAAACTCCACTAGTTAGGGAAAGGGGGGTGTTAGCACTGGAAGTCACCCTCGGATTGCATCGAAGGTAAGCCCAATACCCATCAGATTTTTATGTCACAGATTGGTTTTAAAGAGGTCAAATGGGCGCAGGCTCAAGACAATATCGTTTTAACTCAGAAAACAGGGACCGACATGTACACGCAGGTGAGGCCTTGATCAACTTCAGTCAATAAGTTGAGCTTAAGTGTGAGCAGAGGGAAGACTTGGTGAGAGAGGTGAACAAGACTACTATGGGAATCATGCCTTCCAGTAGCTCGGAGAGGAAAAGATCAAACTCAACAGCAATATTGAGATCAAACTTCAGAAGTTGAAGTATGGTTCAAGCAACATAGTCACAACAACAAAATAATCAAACCTCCACTATCCTGCAACTGTAACAACTTGGTTGGATATTTCATGCCCGAGCCATTCATTATAATAAGGAAAAAGATAGCATAGGAAAACGATTAAAACTGGTCAATATACTACTGTGATCAAACCTACATCACAACAACATCACCACCCTCGACTGGATCATCCATGCCTGAGTATTGTAACACAACTGTTACAGAGAAATGAAAAGAAAGTCGACTTTCATTAAACAAGAAGTCTCAAAAATAGATACATAACCAAAAGGACTAGAGCTTCATCAGAAATTTACAATATGAGAGCCGTGCTCAACCATCGACCATTACAAAATATCAAAATTACTCCTATATACTCAGAACAATTCACCACTAACAGCAGAGGCATGCTCGATTCTTTGCATTCAAGGATTTACATCTGCATGTTCTCTGGAAGAATGCACATGCAACCTTCTGTCAGATGAGATATTCTGTTAGACGTAATTGTGTTTCAGTATGAACCTGTAGAGGAACCGACTTATAGACAGTACGACCCAGATTTATATTTAAGTAGTGAGGCGAAGTTTCACCAACCTTCCTCACCTTCATTAAATTGATTCATTGAGATCTGGATAGGCGCGAGTCAACTCGACACCTGGAAAATGTGGCAGCCTCTCCCTACTCTTTTCCATATGGAGTTTTGTTGAGCGCTTGTAGGGAATATTTGGCAGACATATGTGGACGTTGATGATAGGGAGCATGTGGGTGCTTAATACACAAGATATGAGGTGTAACAACACAGGGGAATGATGTGGCGAGGAGAGAGGATGTGGAGGCAGGTGCGTGAGGGGTCAGGGGGTACACGACAACCTCGACGAAGGCAACATGGAGCGGGAGTGGGAGACACATGTTGGGAGGCGAGTGGGGAAGATGTGATAGCGGGAGAGAGTAATAGGTGTGCGGGGATGTGAGTGAAAGACAGGCGTTGGAAGGAGCGGACAACGGTATTAGTCGACAATAAGATTTTTAGCTCAAAGGGGGGGTAACGATAAGCAGTTTAGTGTGGGGGGAGGTCTGAGTTCACGAGGAGGAACCACGTTAGTGGGGGACCTGTGCTCAGAAACGACCAACTGAGACCCCCCCCGTTAAAGGAAAAAATTCATGGGGGGTCCAATATGGACTGTGGGCTGTAGATCTAAGCACGTTATGGTCAGCCGCCCAGATCTACACGCTCCTTAAAACATCGTGCCAAACCATCAAATTTGATCTCCCTGACTTAGGATAAAATGTATTTTGTGGGTTTTTAACCCCCTCTTTCATGCATAATTTCACCAATGTGCCACTTCCTAGGAATAAAACACCCCCTGCAAACATATGTGATAACATTAGGCTCCATGGGGGATAGAGACCTCCCTGTGAGGCTCTAATAAATTTGTAGCTTTAGTGCCTTAGTGTTGGGTTGTGGAGTCATTTCGTTAAAATAGAAAACAAAAGAAAAATGATATTTACAATGACATGGGAAGCCATTCATGGCTTAAAAAAAAAACATATTTAGAAATTGCCCATTAACAGGGCCACCAAAAATTTTGACATGCTTTAAATCCTGCAACCTATAATTATTATTTTGAAATATCTTAGAAGCTTTGAATGGACCAATCCATAGGGCTTCGAATTTATTGTTCTTGCCTCTATCATGCTTGGGTCCATCCCATTTGAGTACTAGATATCCCAACTAGAAATCCGCTTTCCTTACCTTCCTATCAAAATCCTGCTTGATCCTCTGCTGATGCTAATGTGCTTTATCCAATAGTTTCTCTCTTGTTTACTGCACTTCTACCAGCTGTTCTATTCTTCTGATCATATCATCAGGCTCCCCTTGGTAATCAGTGAAGAATTTTTCCACAGGCAAGACAAGATGAGAAGGAAAAACAACCTCAACTCCATAGACGAGATGAAAAGGAGAGAGACCAAGAGACCTCTTCATTGTCACTCTGTCACCCCACAGAGAAAATTTGAGCTTTGAATCCCATGATTTATTGTTGTCCTCTAGCAGTATTTTGATCATATTTATAAAGCTCTTGTTAAAGGACTCTTCCAGTCCATTTCCTCGGGGGTAGTAAGGAGTTGAGTGAATCAATGAAATTCCAAACTGTTCATAGAATTGGATCAATGGTTCGGCCTTAAAGGATGCATCATTATCAGTGACAATTATTTTCGGACAACCAAACCTTGTTATAATATCCTCAATAAAACCATTGATTACTTTGTGAGAAGCACTCCTAGTGGGGATAGTTTCTATCCACTTCGTAAAGTAATCAGTGGCATTCAAGATACACCTATGTTAAGAACTTGAAGCAGGATGAATTTCCCCAATGAAATCTAGGCCCCACTGTTGAAAGGGTCTTGAAGCTACTACAGGCTTCAATGGAAAATACTTGAGCTGCTTCTTTCCAGAGAATTTTTTCCACTTAACACAAGCTCTGATCTTTGCACAAAAATCGGGGAATAGACTAGGCTAGAAATACCCAGCCCTAAGAATCTTATAGGTTGTGATTCTCCAAAAGTGATGCCCCCCACATAGACTGTCATGAAAATAAAACATAATCTTTTGGGCCTCCTGTGGGTCTAGACATCTCAAAAGCACTCCCAAAGATTCTTTCCAGTACAAGACTTGGTCAATGAGACAATATTTTATAGCTTTAAGCTTCAAATATCTTGTCTTTTTCTTCTCCATACCATCAGGAGGTCACAACTCTTGCAGAAAATATATAATGTCCTTGTACCAAGCACATTCTACCAATGTAGAGTTGACTTGAGGATCTTTATCAGACAACTCAGCCTGCTGATTTTCTAGGCAAATGTTGATGAAATTGACCCCCAAATATTTGCAATTAGATTCAGCCAACATCCTAGATAAAACCTGGCCTTTGACCAATTTGGTGGTCTTTATATCAAGATCAAATTCAAGGATTTTAGCAATCCACTTGCTCCTCCTTTGTTCTATGTCAGGCTGAATGAGAATATCCTTCACAGAGGCTGTAGGAACATATGCAATGAACTTTGAATGCAAAACATAGACCCTGAAAGCCTTGAGAGATTTCACCAAAGCGTAGGTCTTTTTTTCCATGATATCATATTTTGTCTTAGCATCTCTTAATGCCCTACTGAAAAATGCAACGGGCTACTCCAATCCTTCATCATTCTTCTGCAATAAAACAACCGCTACTGTATCAAATGAAGAAAAGGAAAAAATTGGGAAATATTTTGAGTAATCAGGATTGATCAGCATAGGTGACTCATTCAATGCCTTATTTATTTGATTGAAAGAATCGCTAGACTCAATAGTCCATTTCACTTCATTCCCCTTCCTGAGCATGGCTGTAATATGCTTGACCATTTCAAAAAAAATAGAAACAAACCTTCTTAAAAAGTTGATTTTCCCAAGAAAGACTGAAATTCTTTCTTGGATCTGGGAAGTGATAAGGTTTGGATAGCTCCTACCCTGCTTGAATCAATTCTGACCCCCTTAGCTGAGACTATGTGCCCTAACAAGTTTCCCTGCTGCATGGAAAATATAGACTTTTTGGGATTTAGGGAGAGACCATATTTTCTGCATTTCAAGAAGACCCTTCTCAGATGATAACAATGTTCTTTATGAGACATGGAGAAAACTGTAATGTCATCCAGATAGATGAATACAAATTTATATTTTTCTCTGATGAAGGCGATGTCCATAGCTCGCTGGAAGGTTTCCCCTGCATTCATCAATACAAAGGACATCTTAGCATACATGAAAGTACCACTAGGAGTAGTGAATGATGTCTTTTCTCTGTCTTCAGGAAAGACAGAGATCTGATTGTATCCAGAAAAACCATCAATCATGGACATCATATATGCACCTGTCACCCTCTATAATATGTGCTCCATCTTTGGCAAAGGGTAGTTTTTCTTCTTAGAGCTTCTGTTCAGATTCTTGAAATCGACGCAAATCGTGGTTTCTCCATTCTTCTTTCTCACTGGGACCAAATTGGCCACCTATTCAGAATATCTCAAAGGAACGATAATCTAGGCATCCAACATATTTTTAACCTCTTTCTCCATAATAGGCAGCAACATAGGATTTATTTGTCTCAATTTCCACCTAAATGGTTTGTCCTCTTCCTTTAATGGGATCTTATGCTCAATGGCAACTGTGTAATATGTTCTGAGATATTATGTTAAGCACCTGAATATATCTACAAATATAATTACCACAAATACTAAATACACAATAGATCCACAAAGCAAGATAGAAGAAACCATACTTTATTAGAAGAAAACCCTTGAGGTAGGGCAACACTGTACAATGGATCCTATTATGGAAGGGATCATCTCCTGTTCAGTTGCCTCTTTGAGGGGGCATCCTCCTATTGATCTATCACTCCAAATACAATAATTCTCTTTATGTCTCATTACATTGCTTGAACCCATTTATATAGTGCTACCATCACTTAAGAACATTCTAGAGGAGGAATCTTCTAGAAGTAGAACCTTCTAAGAAGTCCTCTTACATTTATTATATCTAATTACCCATTTATTATATCTAACTACCATAGTGAGCCTTATTTAATAATATAGTGAACCTAGTCCACCTTACATTGAATGACCTCTACTATTATCACTATGGGCCCTCTGGGCCACCCCACTACCTCTCTAGCTACCTTACATTCCATCCCCCTTATGAAAGCGGTGTCCTCAACGCTTGATGTACAACCATATACCAGGGTCCCATGGATAATTATGGACCATAATGCTGAAGAAGACTGGAGAACCAAGGTCTCATGTAGAAAGGAAAGCCACCATGCTGAAGTAGTCCAACCACCATTGTAATCCCGGGTCCCATGTCCAAGTGCTCATGTGAACTCCTCGTGGAATATTTTGGAACCCAATAACAAACTCAAAATGATGCTCCAAAGACTGACACCTATCATGTGGATCCAAATAAGAAGATCCATCCACATAGTGGAAAAGGGTCATAGCAGAATCTGGAAGGAATAATACCACTGTACAATATGCAGGATGGACACTGGTAATAATCATTGGCTCTCGATTTGTCACATTGATGCTCTCTACAGAAGGTGGATTAGAGTCATCAAATAAAATATGAAAGTGGTTGTCATCCCAGAAATGACAACTATCCATATACCAATCATCACAATCGGCCTCAAAATCATACCAAGCATATATTTCTTGATTAAATTCATCCCTAATGTCCGCCATAAGAAATATTTGCTTCATGTTATCCAATGAATCTTGAATACTACGGAAACTATCATTGAGGCCATTTGCAAGGTCATGCAATCTAGCATCCAATGTGTCATACAATTTGGATTTGAATGCTTCAAGAATTAACTTGAGAGTTTGAGAGGAAATAGTCATATGATCACCCTATGAACTCTTCAGTCCCACATACATCACAAAAAAATCCAAAAAATAGAATAATAACTTACTGTAGAAAATCGCGGCGTTTTCCGGAAAAACCCTAAAACACTGTTGAATTTAAAATGATCATAACTTCACTTCCCGGACTCCGTTTCGGCTGATTTGTTTTTTGAAATTGGGTAAAATTGTGAGAGGAACTCATATATGTAATTTTTTTTGGAAAATTTGGCCTCCATATGCTACATAAATAAGAAAAAAATCGAGTTGTCGTCCGCGGAAAAAACCCTGAAAAATTGCAGATTTTAAAACTTCAATATCTTGACTTCCTGGACTCCGTTTCAGACGATTTTGTTTTTCAAATTGGGTGTTTTTCTGAGAGGAAATCAGATATACAACCTGTTTCTGCAAATTTTGTACAGAAATATACCAAAAATTTCTATAATGTCGCAACCCTCTTTTTTCTTCTCCGAAAAACAAATCTGCAAAAATAAAAAATATTTGCCCACAATGTCTGCCAAGGATAGTACTATGATACCAATTGTTAAGCACTTGAATAGATATGAAAATATAATCGCCACAAATAATGAATACACAATAGATCCACAAAGTAAGATAGAAGAAACCACACTTTATTAGAAGAAAACCCTTGAGGTAGGGAAAGACCGTACAATGGATCCTATTATGGAAGGGATCCTCTCCTGTTCACTTGCCTCTTCGAGGGGGCATCCTCCTATCGAGCTACCGCTCCAAATACAATAATTCTCTTCATGTCTCATTACATTGCTTGAACCCCTTTATATAGTGCTACCATCAACTCAGAACGTTCTAGAGGAGGAATATTCTAGAAGTAGAACCTTCTAAGAATTCCTCTTACATTTATTATATCTAATTACCCATTTATTATATCTAACTACCATAGTGGGCATTATTTAATAATATAGTGGACCTAGTCCAACTTACATTAAATGACCTCCACTATTATCAATATGGGCCCTCTTCCCCCCCCACTACCTCTCTAGCTACCTTACATCTTCATATATCTAGGCGAACACATCAACAAATTATTTTAACGGCTCAACATATTTGGCCCTTTGCTCCCTTGACAAGATGCTTGAAAACTTGACAAATTTTGTATCCTTTTCTATACCAATATTGCACTCAGCTACATCAGTTGGCCCTTTAAATTTCACTACCACATCATTCCTGTCAAATAGTCTTTCCAAAGGAGCTAGTCCCTTTGAAATGTGATTCGTAGGTAATTGCACAATATAATGATTAGCAATTTTATTTAAAAATACATCAACATGAGGGTTAATTTCAGAATCTTGATCCTAATCAATATGTAATGCCGAAAATTCATCAATAGTCTCAAGGAATCTTTTGATATCAATATCATCCTCAAACACCTTCCAATTCTTGACATTGTCAGGTATAGAGGGTATGTATTTTACTTCTATATCATACCTGATTTTAGGTGGCAGGGGAACTCTGAAATTGCTTGTTGAAATAGCCAAAGAGTCAACCACAGTATTCTCACCTCTTGGAATAAATGAAATGTTGAAAGCTAGGAAAAAACTGTCAATTAGGTCCCATACTTCATTTCTATAATTTCTTAGCATAGGATGCTTAGTTTGATAAATATTTTGGATCTTATTACCAATTAACACGACATCCACAAACACAAACATCTCTTTAATCCCCATGTCTTTTGCAGCCCTCAAACCCAAAACAAAAGCTTCATACTCTGTCGCATTATTGGTAGTTTAGAATTATAACTTGTAGGACAGAGATATAGTCTCTTGAGTAGGTGAAACAAAGACCACTCCAACACCAACACCTTCCCTAGAAGAGGCTCCATCAAAGAAAATTTTCCAAACATAGGTGATAGGAGGGGAATTTTCACAGAGAGAACTAGATTGTCTTCTGATTTCAAGAGGAGTTTCAGAAGCATTAGTGAGTTGCAACAAACTGGATCCCAAATCATTATCAAGTGAAAAAATGGGATGATTGGTGGGGTTCACGTCGTCATTGATAATATAGGCTATCTGAGCTTCCCTGTACAATATTCTATGCTTCCCCCCAAACATAGGAATAATAGCATATTTGAGGTCCATATGCAAGGTTCCCCCAAGTCTTCTTATCCAATATGTTGACAAGAGCATGCCAAACTTGGGGGGAACATCAACCACCATGATATCCATGACCACACTTTTCATGGGCAGTTTAAACAAGGTCACCACCAAATATTTGATGACTCCAAGAAACTTCACTTTTCTAAAGTCAAAAGAATATAAGTCATGGTAAGTTTTTGTGATTTCTAACCCAAGTTCATCCATAACAATTTTGGGCATGAGATTATGAGATGTCCCTGAGTCCATTAAACAATTATGTAGCACCTTCTCATGTATGTTCAGTGAGGTATATAAGGGAGGGGATGAATTATCTCTATCTTCTACTAAAGGTCCTAATATGACAATAGGATTTTCATCTTGAATATTTATTGAATCAGTGGAATGAGATGAAGGTTCAGGCTATAACATTTTGGAGAGGCACCTTTTGAAGTCTTCATGCTTGAAAAACTCTAAAAGGGGTACATGGATTCTAATTTTTTGGATTTCAATCTCAAAGTTAAAAGAGGAGGTGGTATTTGGAATCTCCTTCACTTCTGGGGCAAGGCCTTTCATCACTAGTGAGGGGATTTGTGCCTTCTTTTCCTTGCTGCTGTCAGCTACATTCTTAGTAGGATTTTCTGCTCTGGTAGGCTGGTCAGGGATGTCATACTTCCCTTCTTTCTTCTTAGACCCGAGGTTATATCTATTTGGATCAATGTTGGTTTTTTCCCCTTTACTCAGCTCATTTACTTGGTTTTCCATCAGAGACTACTTGTATGCAGATTGAGTTAAATGGGGAAATGAGGAGGTGTCTCCAAGACAATGGATTTCAGGATCAAACTCTTTTTCCTCTCCTTCTTAATCAGTAATGAGGTTATCTTGGAGAGGGGTTTGAATTTTCTGATCATCCCTATCTTTGTTTCTAGGTTCTCTTCAGAGTATCTGAGGAGTATTATTTGGTATTCTAAAGTTATCTCTGTTATCATCATTTTGGGCACCGTTATAACCTTGATTCCCTTTGAATTTCATCTTCTCCATATTTGTAGAAAGAAACTTTACCAGCCTGGTCAATTCATCTACTTGGGGATGGGAAGCAGAGGAACCAGAGGTTGAGGCTTCAGAACTCCCCTTTCCTCTGTCTCTATCATCTTTACTCCTAAGTATGTCAACTGCCAATATGTTGGACTCCAATTCCAGGGTTTCATCTTGCATATGAGCCAAGGAAGTAGCTCTTCTCTCTCTTAACAGGAGGCATAAATTAGGGTCGAAAGCACTAGCATAAGTAATTTTGGCAGAGGCTTCTGTAGGATTTATCTTAGCGGGGATCTTATTGTACATTTTATTGAATATTTTGGATAAGTCAGAGACAGATTCTCCCTCTTTTCTATTTAGGGACCCAGAATCTGTGATATAATACATAAATTCCTTTTTATCCCCCCACTGTCTGAAGAAAACATCATCTAAAGCCTCAATCCCAGTAATGGATCCAGGGGTCAATCTCCTAAACCATTTCCTAGCCTCACCATCAAGGCTCTAGATGAAGACTCTCATCCACACATCGTCGTTTTCAATGTTTAGATTGTCTGCATAACTATAGAAGGAAACAAGGTGTTCTTCAATAATGATGTCTTCTTCTCCTGTGAATTTGGGCATGTATTTTAGGTAACCTCCAACAGGGAGAGAATTCATTGTTTGAGGTAGGATTAGAGGGGAATATATTGCAGCCACTATGGAATACATTCTATTTCTAGGAGTGTTAGCCCCTGCAATTGGATGGTGAAATGGAGGAGAACCAGGAGGGAATGGAGTCCAGTGTTAGCAACTATTCCTCTAGGAGAAAATGGGAACGACAGAGTGTTGCTGGAAAAGGTCACAGGGCTCGTCAGAGCGAAGGTTTATCCTTCTGTAAATGATGTAGTTTTAATAGGAGGAGGAGTGGTAAAGGCCGGGGTGGGAAAGTATTCCAAGGTCCTAGGTCTAGACCACTGTGAAACTTCAGGGGAAACAAGGGTGTCAAAACTTTTCAAACCGAGACTAGGAGGAGTGAAAACAACAGGAAAACTTCCAAAATTTAAATTTCTGGAGACTCCAACAAATGGTATAATAGGAGAATGAGAAGCATCTTCTAGAGTTTCTAAAGAAGGATTTTGAAAATTACCATAATCACTTGGTTCAATAGCTGAAGTACCTTCTTGAGGGGTCTTTCGTCTTCTGATATATTTCTTCGGGTCAACTTCAAGTGTTTTTAGAGGCAGTTGTGGAGTAGACCTCGTGTGTCTTCCTTTCAGAGCCACAACTGAAACAATGGAGTGGGAACAATGAAGTCACCACGGTGGATTCTCCAGGTGCAAGCTGCAATATTCAATGGTTTTGATGTCTGATGCACCTTCAGAATCATAAGCTCTTTGTCGTTCTATCCCAGGGAAAATTATTCAATTCGTCCTCGGAAGAAACATCAAAAATGTTATTACTAGAAGTCACCCTCAGATTGCATCGAAGGTAAGCCCAGTACCCATCAGAGTTTTATGTCACAGGTTGGTTTTAAAGAGGTCAAATGGGTGTAGGCTCAAGAAAATATCGTTTTAACTCAGAAAATAGGGACTGACATGTACAAGTAGGTGAGGTCTTGATCAAATTTAGTCAATAATTTGATCTTAAGTGTGAGAAGAGGGAATACTTGGTGAGATAGGTGAATGATACTACAATGGGCATCAAGCCTTCCAATAACCCAGAGAGGAAAAACTCAAACTCAAGAGAAATCTTGAGATCAAACTTCAGACGTTGAAGTATGGTGCAAGAAACATAGTCACAACAACAGAATAATCAAACCTCCATTATCTTGAAACTGTAACAACTCAACTAGATCTTACATGCCCGAGCCATTCAGTATAAGAAGGAAAAATATAACACATGAAACTGATTAAAACTGGTCAAGATACTATTGTGATCAAACCTACATCACAACAACATCACCACACTCGATTGGATCATCCATGCCCGAGTGTTCTAACACATATGTTATAGAGAAATGAAAAGAAAGATGACTTTCATTAAACAAGAAGTCTCAAAAATAGATACATAACCAGAAGGACCAGAGCTTCATCAAAACTTTACAATATAGGAGCCTTTCTCAACCATCGACCATTACAAAATATCAAAATGATTCCTATATATTCAGAACCATTCTCCACTAACAATAGAGGTGTGCTCGATTCTTTGCATTCAAGGCTTTATGTCTGCATGTTCTCTAGTAGACCGCACATGTAGCCTTTTGTCAAACGCATTCGTGTTTCAGTAGAAACCTGCAGAGGAACCGACTTGCTGATAGTCCAACCCAAATTTCTATTTAAGTAGTGAGACAAAGTTTCACCAACCTCCCTCACCTTCATTAACTTCCTTCATCGAGATCTAGATGAGCTCGAGTCAACTCAGAACCTAGAAAATGTGGCGGCCTCCCCCTGCTCTTTCCCATCTGGAGTTTTACTGAGAAGTTGTAGGGAGGATTTGGCGGACATATGTGGATGTTGATGATAGGGAGCGCATGGGCGCTTAATACACAAGAGATGAGGTGTAACAACACATGGGAATGATGTGGCGAGGAGAGAGGACATGGAGGTATATGTATGAGGGGTCAGGGGGTACACGAAAAACCTTGGCGGAGGCGACATGGAGTCAGAGTGGGAGACACATGTCGGGAGGCGAGTGGGGAATATGTGACAGCGAGAGAGAGTGAAAGGTGTGTAGGGTGTGAGTGGAATATAGGTGTTGGCAGGAGTGGATGGCAGTATTTATCTTGGAGGGGGGGTGGGGGGTCTAAGTTCATGAGGAGGAACCACGTTAGTGGGGGATGCACACTCCGAAACCACCAACTCGGACCCCCCCGTTAAAGAAGAAATTCGGGCAGGGTCTAATATGGATAGTGGGTCATAGATCTGAGCGCGCTATGCTCAGCTGCCCAGATGTGCACGCACCTTAACACATCTTGCCAAACCATCAAATCAGGGCTCCCAGACTTAGGATAAAATGTATTTTGTCGGTTTTTAACCCCCACTTTTGTGCATAATTTTACCGAGGTGCCACTTCCAAGGAATTAAACACCCCCTGCAAACATATGTGCTAATAGGGGGGATAAAAGTTAAGGAAAATGGCTAAGCTAGGGAGATTAAGACAAAACATGATATTATATTAATATTCCTTAAAGTATAAAGTATGGATAATTATTTTATCCTAAGTTGTAAGGATGGGGACAAGTGGGACAAAGTATCTCCCAACATGACAAGTGTCAAGTTGGGAACATCCATACATATAGCTTGGAATTATTTCATTTTTATATCATTCCATGATCATTCACACACTCATTGAGTTGTCCTTTGTACCTTGCTATTACTATCACCGTACCCATACTTGTACATGTACCTGTAGCTGGTTGTCTTAGGAGATGGATTGAAGAGGAGGGTTGTCATGCCTATGGGATATTGAAGAGGTAGGTTGTCAGGCCCGTGAGAAATTTATCTCTAGGTGAGAGAATTGTTGGGAATTGATTCCTGAAGGTGATAAACTGCAACTACAGGGCTCTGAGACTTCCTTTCTGGCCTATTGTTGAAGCCATAGAAGGGAAGTGGGGAAACCGAGGGACTATTGAGTAGAGAAGGGGCACACTTCCTGGGGTGGGACAAACATGTGGGGAATGAGGGACTATAGGTTTTTAATTTGAGTTGGCACCTGTGACAGAGTCTTTCCTGTTGTCTATGATACATCAGCCTAGTTAGGAACCCCTTTACCTGGGTGGAGTTTAGTCCCAGCTCAGGGGTGACCCACTGCTGAGAATGATGAGAAGTGTGGTCTAAGGTTGGGAGGTTCATGGAAGGTCGACACACATTTAGTGATATTATTACCAAGATAAGTATCAATTGTGTGTTAAATTACATGATGCATTATTCTTTATGTGTTTATTTTTATGGGTATTTCCTGTGTGTGTTGCATGTATATTTATATTAACATTATGTATGAATATGTGCATTTGCAGAATTTATTTCTCTGATTTAAGTTATATATATATAAATTTCTGTAAGATTTTCTGTGTGCATATGTTTTTATTTGTATACAATTCAAAAATTTTATGTGGCATAACCCAGTTGGATGATGGGATGTTATAATATGGTTTCAGAGCATTTTTTGGAGTAGCTTGGCTCAACCTGGGTGGTCGGGGATGTTACATAAGAGAAGATAAAGACTCATATTACAATAGAGATAGCAGAAGAAATATTGCAGTAGGAAACACAAGTCAAAGAAATGGTGGCGAACACATAAGAAAAATTTCACAAGTTCCTAGCAACTTGGAAGTAGGCCTAAAGTGGCTCGAGATGAGTCATAGGTGAGTTTTGGGGGGCTATTGGAGCAGGTCATTTTGGTTAAGTTTTGGGAATTGCATAGGATAATATCACACGACAAGTTAACAAAGGAGCACTGCACATGAAAGACAATTAGTGCACTTTTGGGAGTCAACATGCAAAATGAGGAATTGAATTAGGAGTTTTGCAACATGTTTTAGGACCCATAAATGTCCCTTTTTCACCATATCATTTTATCATTCAACCTTATCGTTTCTATGCTAAATGCGCACTATAATGTTTCTAAGACCCTTTTTCCCAAGGTATGAATCATTGATCTTGATTTTATATTCTTATTTACTTAACATGTTTGATTGGTAGCGTTTCTCATATTTTACCCATGAATGTTCAACTAATAATCAAAATGTGTAGAACAACAAAGTCTTGAAGAAATATCATTGCTATTACACCAACTGTTATAGCTGTGCGCCAGTTCTGCATGCTATTACATGACTACAACAACCACACACCTTTCCTGGAAGTTGTTACATGACTACAACAATTGTGCACCTTTCCTGGAAGCTGTTACACTTGCTGCAACAGATGCCCACCGATCCTGGAAGCTGGTATATCGTTCAAATATGAATCATGAAGATCGATCCTCAAGGTTGTTACACATTTTGGCTCATGCTGGTGATCAAGAATCTTTTTCCAGATTTTGTGAAGATGACAGATCTTCTGTATCATACAAACAACTTGAGAATCTTGGATTCTCAAGGCTGTTCTGAGTCCGTTTTAACTGAATGATTCTATCTTTAAATAGCTGAACTTTTGTAATCATTGGTACCAAAGATTATCTCTGAACAAAGATTGAAGTGAAGCATATTGTATCTGAACATTTTTGCGAGTTAATAAAGAAGTGAATTGAGAGTCTTTAACCTGCTGTAATCTTTTCGAGTGGATTCTGTGAGAAGGAAAGGGCCCACCTTCCTCACAGACTCCCCTCTGTTTTGAGTTTTAGATTCACTGCTTTGATTTGTGTGATTTATCTGTTTATCATTTCTAGAATATATTTGTTGTTATAGTTCGGTCCCTTTCTGTTAAATGCACATCAATGTGTCTCATGAGAGTTAGAATCATTTGTTGAATACTGTTGGAGAATTGCTTTAAGAGTTAATTCTTTTTTTGCACTAGATTAAAACTCTGTTTTCAAGCAAAAGTAAATAGAAGTGTGAATTTCCCTTTCTGCAATTAAGTAGACTTCCTTTCATAAATTAGCATAGAATTTCCTTCTGCAAAAGTAAAATAGAAAATTAGAATAGATTAGATAATCCAGGATTCTTATACACTCATCAATTTCAATTCTGCAACAATAGATTAGAACTCCAACTGTGTCAACAACTTGTGTTAGTGTTCAACTTTTCAATTTTTTTTCTTTTAGTTTACCTTACTACAATTTGATTAGTGTTTCTTTCATAATCTAGCATAGACTGTGCACAATTATCTTACAATAACAAAACTTCCCTAGGTTTGACAATTTATATTGAACACCTTAATTATCTATTTATTTAGACAATTAAAGTGCCCAACATTTTGGCGTCGTTGCCGAGGAAGATAATTAGAGATTATTGTAAGCACATTAGTTTTTATTTTCTTAGGAATGAGTAGTCTGCATGAATCTAGAAACAAGAGAATGTATCCCCAAAAATACTAACCCTACAGGTACCAGAGGACATAGTGGAAGGAATCCTACACTAGGAAGGAAAACCATTGTTGATGAGATTATAGCCAGAGAAGATTCTTCTTCAGGATCTATCTTTCGCCCTTCAAATCCTCCAAGAATACATATCCCTTAGTCATTAGAACTACCCCATTTTGAAACATTTTTTCATTAGGGGCTGAAGCTGAAGATTTGTCACCAACAAGTCAACACGCAACACTGGAGAATATTGAAGATAAAGGAAGTATAGTTCGAAATAGGGAAAATCTGGAAGAAGTTGTTTATCAGATCAACAGACAGATAGTCACTATAGAGGAGTGAGACGCTTTTCGTATTGAGTGGAGAGAAAGAGAACGTATGGAAAATAAAGGAGATAATGAAGAAGAGTTCCACCGTGAGAATCCACTAAACAATGAATATTAGGAAAATGATGAAAACACTATCTCTACCTTGGTGTTTCCTATTTTTGATATTCCCACATGGGGGATGGATCCTATGAAGAACATACCTCTCTTAGCCCTGCCAAATTTCCATGGATTATCTACTGAGGATCCATATGAGCTTCTGTTTGAATTTGATATTCTGTGTAGAAGCTATGAATACACTACCACTACACAAAAGATTAAATTGTTTCCAGCTACATTGAAGGGTAACGCATTAAGATGGTTCATGAACCTTGGAGGAGAGAATATTTCAACATGGGGACAAATGAGGCAGCTTTTCCTGAACAAATACCAAGACTACTGCCGAATGAGGGAACGAAGAGAGGAACTATTCAATATGTATCAGAAGGAGGATGAGACCCTTGAAGATTTTGTGGAGCGACTCTAGTATAATCTACAAAGGTCTAGACATACAGATGTAAGTAAGGACATTCTCAAAACTATTTTTCTAAAAGGAGTTAGAGATGATTGTTTAGATATGATAAATATGCTTGGAAAGGGAAATATATCTAAGAAATTCTATGAAGACATTGTAAATATTTGTAAGAGATGCTCTCGAGGATCTACAAGGAATAAGCCAGCTACCAGGGATGCCACTTTTTCAAGGGTACATAAATCAACCAATGGAGGAGCAACAAGAGAAAAAATAGGTAATTTGTTAGAAGATTTCAAAACATAAATGATTAGATCTTTTTCTTCACAAATTGATAATCTATAGATCAAACAGAAACAAGTAGAATCAGATTAGGCATTGGCCATTTTCTCTCCGAAATGCAGAGACAAACATCCACCAAGGGAGTGCCCACTGAAATGTGTCCAGGTATGTCTTATTTGTGATTTAGATCATGCCACTGACAAATGTCCCTCCCTACCAGGTGTAAAAGTATCAATGAAGGTGACTAATGAGGAAGTGGAGGCTTCCTATCTAATAACACAGAGAAGACAATGGAAGCCAAGAGGTCAAGGTATAAACCCTCAATTATCTCCTGCAACACTCAATTATTGGAATAATGTGAGCAATCAGCTTCAATATGGTTAGATGAATGCCTCCCCTCCAAATCAGATGCCACCTCCTTATCAGGATTCCAATGCATGGGTACCTACACCCCAACAACATAATCGAAATGGAACCCATATTGGAGAGTCCCTCAACAACAACCTACTTATCAAAACCCTCACCAACAGAACCCCTATCAACAACAGTTCCAACCCCAGTACCAACAACAACAACTGCACTTACCTCCCAATGCCCCACAAAACAATCCTCCATTACGGCCTCAGATGGATGTGAAACCTAACCCAAATCCCAATAATAAGGTCGTTCAAAATATTGATATACACAATGTGCCAGCCCTGTCTATTACCCCTATGCCTTGTGATGAGATAAAATTATGATCAAGGAGAATAGTCGAGCCAATAATTGAAGATGCTCCATATTCAGAAAATCCATCTACTGATACAGAGGAAATTGACGAAATTATCATAGAATTATAAGAACTCCCATTCCCTGAAAGATTAGAAATTACCAAAAATGTGGAATTACCATCCTTCAATCTCTTAGGAGAATTGCAAAATCTACATGTTAACATTCCACTATTGCAAGCGATTAGGGATTTCCCTATTTATGCGAAGACTGTGAGAGACCTCTGTATCAAAAATCCTAGAAGGAAACCTAGGGACCCCCTAACAGTACACTTAGTGGGATAATTGTCTGAACTGATTTTAGGCAAAACCCCACCTATTAAATATGGCGACCCAGGAAACCCTACAGTCACTGTTAAAATTGGATAGAAATTTATTCCTGATGTGTTAATTGATTTAAGGGCAACAATTAACATTATGCCAATTGAAACAACACAATTGTTGCAACTCAGAATGAAAGTCCTACATACTCCTACTATTTTAGAATTAGCTGATCATTCTACTATCAAACCAAAAGGAGTAATCGATGATCTAGTTGTTTCAATTGATTCATGGGAGTATCCTACTGGTTTTGTCATATTGAAACCTAAAACCCATTTGGGGGGCCACCCTCTAATTCTAGGAAGACCATGGTTAGCTATAGTCGATGCCTTCATTGGTTGTAGATCTAGTTCAATGACCATCTCTAATGGTTATGATACCAAGAAACTTACCCTTTATCCTCATGATACACCTAGTGTGGAACCCGAAAATTCTTTATGGATGGACATTGAGGATGAAATCTCTCTACCTATACTAACCATAGGAAAATTCCCGAGTTTCAAATATGAAACAGAGGATGAGCTAATCAATATCTTTATCAGTGACCCCTCTGTTGTTACACCAAATGCGTATCATCGATTGAGTAGAATCTTTGACCCTACTGCACAAGAAGGAGCCAACACAGAGATGTTCTATGAAACTATTGTAAATCAAGTTAATTCAGCTGTAACAACAGACACTGAAACAACTAAATTATTTCCTAAAGTCAGTTCTAGGAGCATCGCTGTAGAAATCGAGCTTGGAAAAAGCCTGAACATAAATCCTGATTTATCTTCTGATGAAACTAAACGTTTGATGAAGTTATTGATTGAACATAAAGAGGAATTTGCCTGGGATTACATGGATATGAAAGGAATTTCCTCTTAACGATGCACCCACCATATATACATTAAGGAATATTTTCGACCCATTTGCCAACCCTAAAGGAGAATGAACCCTAATCTTAAAGAGATCATTAAGGAAGAACTCCAAAAAATTCTAAATGTTGGATTCATCTACCCTATATCAGAAAGCGAGTGGGTTTCACCATTGGTTATTGTGCCTAAAAAGAATGGTAAATGGACTGTGTGTGTGGACTATAGATCCCTGAATAAGGCCACACAGAAGGATCATTTCCCTCTGCCATTCATTGATCAGGTTCTAGACAACCTATCTGGGAAAAAGTTTTTCTCTTTCCTACATGGATTTAGTGGCTATAACCAGATAACCATTGCTCCACATGACCAATATAAGACCACCTTTACCAGCCCTTGGGGTACATTTTCCTACAAGGTTCTCCCATTTTGCTTGTGTAATGCACCAACCACTTTTCAGAGAGCTGTAATTGGTATTTTCTCTGATATGGTGAATGACTGTATGGAAATATTCATGGATGACTTTACACCTTATGGTACTGATTTCGATGAAGCTTTAGCTAATATAGAAAAAGTACTCAAAATATGCATACAGTCTCATCTTTCTCCTAGTACAAAAATGTGTCATATGATGATGAGCGAAGGTGTGGTGCTGGGACAATTCATTTCTTATGCAGGAATTCAGGTAGACCCAACCAAAATCCAGGTAATTTTGGACATTCCAACTCCATCAACTCAGAAGGAAGTAAGTAGATTTTTAGGCATGCTAGATATTACAGGTGATTCATTAAAAAAAATTCCAAACTTGCCTCTCCTTTATTTTTTCTATTAACAAAAGATGTTGACTTTAGTTGGACTGACAAGTGCAAATTGTCTTTTGTAGATCTGAAACAAAAATTGTCCACAACTCCCATTTCGAGAGGGCCCAATTGGGCTCTGCCATTTCACATTTCTTCATATGCCTCTGGTATTGTAATTGGTGCAGTGCTAGGGAAACAGGAGGACACACATCCCTATGCTGTCTACTA
This sequence comes from Picea engelmannii, assembly GCA_009831015.1. Classification (NCBI taxonomy): domain Eukaryota; kingdom Viridiplantae; phylum Streptophyta; class Pinopsida; order Pinales; family Pinaceae; genus Picea; species Picea engelmannii. The sequence goes on from ML777950.1 coordinate 279,675, forward strand.
TATCAACAAAAACTTGTCTCCTGTTGAGTTAAATTATACAGTTACAGAAAGAGAATTCTTGGCAATAGTTTATGCGATCAATAAATTCAGACATTATCTCACTGGTTATTCTACTTTTATTCATACCGATCATTCAACAATTAAATATTTAATGAATAAACCTATTACTAATGCCTGAGTAACAAGATGGTTGCTATTACTACAATAATTTGACATCACTATAGTTGATAGACCAGGAAAAGAAAACGTGGTTGCTGATTTTCTCTCAAGATTGAATATAAATGATGATAATTCACCTGTAGATGATTCTTTTCTAGATGAACATTTGTTTGCATTATCTTCTCACTCACCTTGGTATGCAGACATTGTTAATTATTTGGTTGCAGGGAAGGTACCTCCAGATCTATCTCCCCGAGAAAGAAGGAAGATAATCCAGAAGAGTGCTCGGTATAGTTGGATAGGGGGATACCTTTTCTACACAAGCCTAGATCAAGAAATCAGGAGATGTGTGAGAGATGATGAATTTTATGATCTTCTTAAAGCTTTCCATGATGTCCCTTATGGGGATCATTTTGTTGATAAAAGGATTGGGCATAAAATTTTGAGGATGGGCTATTTTTGGCCCACAATATTTCAGGATGCAAAGAAGTATGTCCAAGAATGTGATAGTTTCCAGCGAATGGGTCAGCCAAATCATAGGGATGAGATGCCTCTCCAGCCTCAAGTGGTTTTGGAGCCTTTTGAGATATGGGCCATGGATTTTGTAGGGCCCATTAACCCACCTTCGAATAAAAAATTCTATATATTGGTCTGCACAGATTACATGACCAAGTGGGTTGAGGAAAAAACACTCATCAGGGCTTGAGAAGATGTAATAGAATTTTTATTTGAAGACATATTTGTTAGGTTTGGAGTTCCTAGAGAGTTAGTAACTAATGGGGGACCACCTTTCACATCACATAAGTTTGAATCCCTACTCAGTAAATATCATGTTTTCCATAGAACATATTCTCCATACCATCCCCAAGGTAATGGGTAGGTGGAAAGTACAAACAAATTCATAGAAATTATTCTTACTAAAATAGTGAGGGAAAATCGTAGGGATTGGTCTGATAGTTTGCATGAATCTCTATGGGCTTATCGAACCACTTGGAGGGACACAACTGGTTTTTTTCCTTATGAAATGGTATATGGGAAGAGCCATGCTTTTCCCATTGAATTCGAGATCAAAACCATAACAAATGCATCAACATTCAATCTAGACTTGATTGTAGCACAAAAGGCCAAACTTCAACAACTAAACGAGATGGATGAGAAGTGTTTTGACGCTATTCATCAAACCACAGTAATTCGACAACAAATAACCAAGTGGCATGACCGAGTTATCAAGAATAAATTATTCAAAAAGGGAGATTGGGATTTGTTGTATGATTCACACTTTAAAGAATTTCAGGGTAAGCAACGTACAAGATAGTTGGGACCTTACAAGGTAGACATTGTTTTTCCCAATGGGACAGTTAGATTAATCATTATTGATGGATCCAATACACAGTTACTTGCAAATGGTCGTCGCTTGCACCTGTATCAGCGTCCACTTTCCAAAGCCGAATTTAAATCCATATGTACAACTGATACATATTATCACTTTTTACAAGGAAAGGATCTTGCTCCTTCCCTTTTTGAACTTTAGAAATTTTCTCTTTTCAATAAAACCTTGTATATAAATAAACTCTGCAAATTTGAATTTTTTTGTTTCTGATTAATTTTTTTATGTTTTTCTAATAAATTCATCCAAAGGGTATCAAGCAGTTACTTGTGTGCAGATAGATCGATGAACAACATAGTATATTACAACGAAAGGAGCCAAAGGATTGTTTTTTTAAGTTTGAAAAACTTCCTAAAAATTAAGGGATTCTGTGTTCGGTCAGGTTACATGTTGTTACACCATGGTAACTTTACATGTTGTTAACCTTTTTCCTGACAAATTCTCCGATTTACATGATGCTACAACTAATTCCACTTGTTCGGCCAAAAATACATGTTGATACACCTACCCCTGTTATTCCTTTTTCACTATTTTACATATCGCTTCACCATTTTTTGCATTTTCTGCCATTTTTCCATGCTGAAACACTGTTGTTTTGTCACTTCCGGTGTTATCTTTTCCACTCTCTATCAAAAAAGGCTGCTTCAACATTACTTGACTCCACATCCGTATATTTCCAATTGGTCAACCACAGAAAGGACTCCACCTATGCTCCACCTATCATATCATCATTCCTCACGTTCCAGAGCCATCTCTCATCATTACAATTTTTCCACGAGGATCAAACGACGGTTGGATAGTGCAGTTACTCCGACAGATCGGTTCGTGTGGTATGTTATGAGTTATGTTACTAATCCTATGTATCAAAGTGATGTAGATATGGAAGCAAGATTTAATGCTTACCTATCGGTTATCCTAAATTCGTTAAAACCAAGAGCTAATCAGATTAGTTGGGGGGAACAAAAATCTATGCTGACCTAACAGTAAAATCCCTTTTTATATTCAACTCCGCCACCTTTTGACCATGCTTATTTTCGCTAAGACACTGCATTCTTTATGCAATCCACGTTCGACCTTGTTGTGTCTCTGGTTTAGGTGCCGGTTTCTCCTCTTAAGTGATTGTTACACTGTAAAGCGAAGTCATGGGAGGATCAACCCTAAGGTATGAACCGAAAAATCTGGATGCATTGCTTCTACATCGAGATGTTTACCAAATATTTATGCAGGTTGGATGGATTTCTTATTTTAAGAATCTGCAAGAGTTTAATGAAGAAGAGGTATCAGAGTTCAGTTATAATCTCACAAAAGGGTATTCAATGGTGCACGGGGTGAGGATTCTAGTGACAGAAGAAATCATGGTTGTTGTAACAGGGTTGTCGACCACATGATAAAGATGGTTTAACATAAAATCACACCTTCCCGATGCCCAGAAGGGTTTTCTCATGGATAATGAGCAAGTACAGACCAAGGGTCGAGGTGCATATGTAAGTTCCTTACCAGAACCATGGGGGAAAGTGTCAGAATTTGTAAAAAGGTACATTACATGCGAAGGAAGATACAAAGTAGTTTATTTTTATGATTTTATACTACTGTCACATTTGAGACATCAGAAGATAATAAACATACCTTATTACCTTCTTCATTCCTTATATAATATGGCTCACTTTTTCAAGAGATCGAAGCATCCCATGAATTCTCTTTCCAATCACAGACTGATAGGGTTGTTGATTCATAACGGAATGGGAATTTCTAATATCCCATTACCTGAAGTGGAAGATCATCAAAATTCTATGCCTTATATTATGGCCGACACCAAGCAACCAATTCTTGATCCCTCGGCTTCACCAGTAGTTAAAACCCTTGTAAGTTCCTGTAAGTCAACTCCAAGATGCCAACGAAAAACCAGAAGCAACTCTAACACCACTCCAAAAAGCGTCGATAGAGTTGAACTAGAACAAATTAACCCTATTCCTATGGTTATGCTTGAGACAATAGTTGACAATGTAATCCCTGGACCAAATCATGAGCCTCATCCCTCGGCTGCAACAGATGTTGTTGAAATAATCCCTCCTACTCCTAAAGTTCAGAAGAAGAAACTCCCTGCTTTTGTCTTTGCATTTCCTAGGAAGATAACTAGGTCATCGAGGTCTCCTGCAAAAATAGTTACAACCCCCGCTGTAAATGCCAGTATGTCAACTTCATCTGTTGTTGAACCAACAACAACTCAAAACCCTCATATTTCTGCAACAGTCGTTCAATCCCCTACTTTCACTGCCAGTGAATTGTCTCAGAACATAAAACATCAAATCAGAAGCTAATCTCAGAGAGGCATCGACAGAGTTGCACTAGAAGCAACTCAAAACTATCCTATTGTTGCAACAGTCGTTCAAGCCCCTAATTTCACTGCCACTGAAGCATCTCATAAAAGAAAACATCAACCTAGAAGAAAATATCAGAGAGGCATCGACAGAGTTGCACCAAATGATGCCATAGAGTGTCCTGATTTTGCTGATACTCAGACCCTACTAGATTTTATGGAGGTACATATTTCGGGTTTTACCTTGTACAAGGAATTTCAAGAAACCATTTTCTCATTGTAGGTAGAATGTACACAAATTACAGAAGAATCATCGACTCCTCTTGATGATTTTGTGCATCACTTGATGAGTGACGATGTACAGATTATATCAGACCCCAACATCCCAGCACCTTCTCCTTGTGTGGTTGTTGAATAATGCCCTCCTTCTCCTTTCCTGGTTGTTGAAGAGTGCCCTCCTTCTCCTAAAGAAAAGAAAAGGAAATCCCCTATTTTTGTCTCTACATTACCTAGGAGGAGAACTAGGTCAGAAAGGTCTACTGAAGCAACAGTCAGATGGAAGAATATAGAACATACATTACCCATTCTTCATCCATTATCCTCAGTTGAAAAATAATTGGTTGTTACACAATAACCAATCCCTTCCAACAACATGATTGTGACACAAGAACTAGCCTCTTCCCAATAATTACTTGTTACACAAGAACCAACTACCCAGGAAGCAACTGTCCCACAATAACTAGTCATGCCATAACTAGTTGTTACGCAAGAGCCAACTGCCCAAAAAGAGATTGTTCCATAAGAACCAATCATGCCAGAAGTAGCTATTACACAAGAACCAATTACACAACATAGTGATGATGTGCCACTTGCTCAGTTGTTTTCTCAAATTGAGAAGAAGATAAAGGATACAAAAAATTCTAGGATTTCTAAACTAATGAAGGAAAACAAAATCCTCAAAGAAGAGTTGGCTTCCCTAAAGAAGGAATTGAAGGTTTCTCGATAGAAAAACCTAGAGGGGATAGCCTTGGACATATTATCACTGACAAAAGATGCTATGGACCAAAATAGAGAGCACATCTGCTATGAATGTGGTAATATTTACTTTCAGGCAGGGTATAAAATAGTGAAAGTACTAGTCAATGGTCATGTTGAAGAACCAACCAATCTCTCAGTCAAGATAGAATATGACCTTACTGCTCCACAAAAACCAATATGGAAGAGGAAATCTCAACATACTAGAGTAGTTGTTGGTTTACCAACAAATTTTACACAAGAAACTCTGTTACACATTCAAACTGATTATGTTCTTGAAGACAAAGAAACAAAGACATAATTTTGAAACAACAGATGTTAGGCGTACACACAGGTTTTTCCCATACTAGTACTTAGCAATTTGTCTTAGCAGTTTTCATTAGAGGAGTCACTTCCTTGACTCAGATTCAGAGTAAGGCTTGAAATGTTTTTGCATGAGGACATGCAATGTCTTCAGTTGGGGGGAATGTTAGGACCCATAAATGTCCCTTTTTCACCATATCTTTTGCTCATTCAACCTTATCATTTTTATGCTAAATGCCCACTATAATGTTGCTAAGACCCTTTTTACCAAGGTATGAATCATTGATCTTGATTTTGTATTCTTATTTACTTAACATGTTTGATTTGTAGCGTTTCTCATATTTTACCCATGAATGTTCAACTAATGACCAAAATGTGTAGAACAACCAAGTCTTGAAGAAAGATTGTTTCTATTACACCAACTGCTACATCTGTGCACCATTTCTACATGTTGTTACACGACTACAGAAACTACACACCTTTCCTGGAAGTTGTTACACTTGCTGCAACAAATGCCCACCGATCCTGGAAGCTGGTATATCATTCAAATCCAAATCCTGAAGATCGATCCTCAAGGATGTTACACGTTTTGGCTCACGCTGGGGATCAAGATTCTTTTTCCATATTTTGTGAAGATGACAGATCTTCTGTATCATAAGAAAATCTTGAGAATCTCGGATTCTCAAGGCCGTTCTAAGTCTGTTTTAACTAAATGACTATGTGTTTAAATAGCAAAACTTTTTTAAACATTGGTACCGAAGATTAGTTGTGAATAGAGATTGAAGTGAAGCATATTGTATCTGAACATTTTTGCGAGTTAATAAAGAAGTGAATTGAGAGTCTTTAACCTACTGTAATCTTTTCAAGCGGATTCAGTGAGAAGGAAAGGGCCCACCTTCCTCACAGACTCCCCTCTGTTTTGAGTTTTAGATTCACTTCTTTGATTTGTGTGATTTATCTGTTTAGCATTTCTAGAATACATTTGTTGTTATAGTTCAGTCCCTTTCTGTTAAATGCGCATCAGTGTGTCTCGTGAGAGTTAGAATCAATTGTTGAATACTGCTGGAGAATTTCTTTGAGAGTTAATTCATTTTATGCACTAGATTAAAGATATGTTTTCAAGCAAAACTAAATAGAAGTGTGAATTTCCCTTTCTGCAATTAAGTAGAATTCCTTTCAACAATTAGCACAGAATTTACTTTTGCAAAAGTAAAATAGAAAATTACAATAGATTAGATAATCTAGGATTCTTATACACTCATCAAATTAGATTTCAATTATGCAAGTGTGATTTCAATTCTGCAACAGTAGATTAGAACTCCACCTGTGTCAGCAACTTATGTTAGTGTTCAACTTTTCAATTTTTTTTCTTTTAGTTTACCTTACTGCAATTTGATTAATGTTGCTTTCATAATCTAGCATAGACTGTGCACAATTATCTTACAATAACAAAACTTCCCTGGGTTTGACAATTTATATTGAAAACCTTAATTATCTATTTATTTAGACAATTTAAGTGCCCAACAACATGTTGTCCACATTGTAATGGGATAAGCCCTAATTAATACTATAAATATGGATTTTTGGGTATAAAAGGGTGATGGTTAGTTATTCATGACTAAGATTTCATTGTTCGGGTGTTTAAGAGTTGAGTGGTTATCTTTTTGAGTTGATGAGTATGAACTGAGTTGAATATCAGTCTAGAGGTATGTGTGCACTATAACATAGAATGACTTGGGAAGGTTTGGGTTTTAACTGATGATTATTGTATGAGAGTAGTGCACACCTGTTGTAATAACTGAATATGAATGAATAATATAAGAAGCCAACCATTGTGGATGTAGCCTAGTTGGGGTGAACCACATTAAATTCATGTGTTTTGATGCTCTTTTTTTCATGATGTGTTATTTTATACTATTTATTTTGCACATGTAGTAGATTCTTAATGTTTAATATGAATATGTATATGAGGGTTCCATGCACTTGTTGAATGGTTAAGTAGGATGAATCTGTCGTATGTTCCTATGTTGTTATGATTTCAAGCACAAGATAAATGAATGAATCTTAATTGAATGGTTAGGATGAATGCCTCATATTCCCCCATGACTAAGGAAACCTAGTTCATGCAATCCCCATAGGGACTTCGGGTGAGAATTCACCAGCTTGCGGGTGATACCGAGAGGGACGATATCTTTAGGGTTTTTTTGGTGAATTAATGTTGAATGTCGGGTCTTCCCATTGCGTGCCAACATGTGGTGATAAGGGAGTACATTGGGGGAAGACTACTAGGTACAAGTGGGATGGAATGATCATGGGGACCATGAGAAGGTGGGATTCCTTGAGGGTTTTCAAAAACATAGTTGTTTTTAGAGAGGATAAGGTGCATGTTGATATGAATGGTTGGGGAGGGAGTCTTAACTGCTTGAATGACATGGAACTAGGAAATAATGCCAGAATGACCCTTTTTTAGGAGTTTTTCCATTCGATGTGAAATGATGTATTGGTGGAACCTATCATGATGCCTTGAAACTTGTAGTGTTACCCCTTTTTTTGGAATCTCATGTATAATTCCTTGAAATCCATGGTAATGGGACCTATAGTGCATAACAATTCAACACCTAGAACAATTTCACAACCCCCCAGTTCAATGGAAAACATGTGGTATTTCAAAGAATAATGACCAATTTGTAGGCAAACATTTTCACAACAATCCCCACATTTCATGGAATCTCCATTAGTAATCATCATTTGTGTTCGAATACTAAGAGGGGGGGAATCAATATGATAATTTTTTACCACTTTCAATCACAATATATAAACTTCAAATTTATCAACAATATATCATTTATGATTGCATTCAATATATCATGAGCATATAACCATAAGAATTATCATCACATCAAATAATTACATGCACAATACACCATAATTTACGTGGAAACCCGAATGGGAGAAGACCACATAATTATTTCTTATATATCAAAGACTACATTCATAGGAAGAACAAAATTTCAAATTCTACAACACCAACTAGAAGGAGGCACCGACCTGAAGGAAGAACCAAATCCCTGAGTTCTCTGACTCCAACTAGAAGGAGGCTATGACCCCCTTATTTACAAGAACCAAACTGAATGAAGCTCCAACTACGTGAGTTCTCCAACACCAACCTGAAGGATGATATGACCTTGTGATTTACAGGAACCAACCTAAAGGAAGCTCCAACTCCCTGAGTTCTTTGGCACCAACCAAAAGGTGGCTAAAACCCTCATTCCTTATCCTGTCTTGTCACCCTAAAATATAAGTGTAGGCTCAACCTTCCACTACCACTGATACTGTCACTTCCACTATCACTAATACATTAATCAACCTGTCACTGTCACATCAACCAAACTGTCACTATCACTGTCACATCAACCAACCTGTCACTGAAGATAAACCAATCATCCAACCTATCACTACCATTGTCTTTGTCATTGATATACCATCATCAACCAACTATAACTAGATCCACTCACATGGATACCAAAACCATCACCAAACCATGTACATCAACCATCAACCATATACCAGAGCCTGTACCATACCATGTACATTAACCATGTACCAAAACCTATACCATACCATGTACATCAACCGTGAACCAAAACCTATACCATATCATGTACATCAACCATTTAAAATATCACTCATGATATGTCTCAATCATGTCATACACCATGTACCATAAGATATCATCAATGAAGTGCCTCAAGGATGTGATATTGTCACTATTAAATATACCAAACCATATACCAATATATCCAAGGTATACTTCTTACAATGTATCATATCATCACAAAGGTGTACCATGATTATCAAGACATGCCTCAAGAATGTACCATAAACATAACCCTCAATAACACATGTAAAGAATACCTATGATCCTGTAGCAGATCTAATACACAATATTACATGTATATATTCATCACCTTCAACAACAAAAGAATAACATCTTCATCAAACATTACCTCAGTCTCGCAGGACTAGTTTTGGATTAGTAAAAAACCCTAACTTTCAACAAGTATAACTCTGTACTTGTAGTGGATAACGGTATTAATTTTTAACCATATATACCATGAAATATTTCTTCCATATCCTCAAAATTTTAGGTTCTGAAACTTCTCAGAATAGAATTTATAGCGAAAATGGAAAACCTTCCTAAATTTTATCCTATTCTAAAAAGCGAACTTGTACAACATAACATGCACTCAATTTTTGATATCTGATTATGAAAATCATACAAATGATACCAAAGACTGTTTTTTTTCCCACTACAATCGGTGTCACATAATTTGGATCCTCTATGAAGACGTTATGATGGTTTTACCTAGAACACATGTTTGATACTAGTTTCAGGCCTAGTAAAAAAACCTATCTTCCACAAAGCTTATCTCCAAAAATGAAATGACCCAGAAGATGAAATGTTTACCACGGGTACCTTGATATGTCTTCTCAACAACCTCCAATTTTTTTATTTGATTCATTATAGAAAAAACGTTATAGATAAAATGGTAACATGACCTTTAAATAACATACCTTATAACACATCATCAAAAGACTTCATCCTCCCTTGGAATTTCACCCTTCTTCACTTTATCTTCCCTCTAAAATTTTCCTTAGATCTCCATGGTTACCTCAAATAAGAATCCCTTTCTCACGTAGATATATTATCAATGAAATTTTGTAAGTGAATGTGCTAATGAGAGGCTTCTTGTGGTGTATTTATAGTTTACCAAGTGACTTATTTCCTTAACTTTAGGGACAACCTGTGTTTTCTTGTTACAACCACTTTACCCTTTAGTTAATGACTTGTAACTATTTAGGGGCTTCTTAACCATTTTTCATGGCTTCCAACTTCATGACCTCATAATGCCTCAACCATGAGGAACTACGTAACATCCATCTATGAGTGTGTTATTTGCATTTACACTGCCCTTCATGTTCCTATTCTTGAAACAAATTCAGGATTCATGACCACGCCTATTGGTTTCTTTAGAATTATTCAAAGCATATTCCTATGAGGACCATGATTAAAGATACGCCATAAGGGGACAAATTTGGAGACTTCTTCAAATGCACCCATCACATTTGTTGACATCAATGAAAACAAACTATCTAACAACATCAATGAAAACCAATTATCCAACAATATCCCCATTTGGCATTGACTCCAACACTCATACTCCACCTGTGACTAATGCTCCTGATATTTCACTTCTCTTGTTTCTCTTCCCCTTTGACATCAATGGAAAAGGGTATCTCCCCTTGGGGATGCTCCCCATGTCTTCAACTTCTGATCTTTCCCTTTCTCCCACTTTGACATCATGGGTAAAAGGGTAACTCCCCTTGTTAATAGGCCTTCTCTAAACAATATTTCTCTGACTTCATGTGATCCCCCTATCTTCCTACTTCTGATCTCTTTCTTTGACAATTTCTCTTCTTTTACTTTTCTACAAGATGTCGTGTATATCAATGTGGGATTTACTATATATGCTTTCTTTCCTCTATTTTGTTTTTGCTTGTCCATTGGTGATTCCTCTTTTAATTCATTGACATATATAAAAAACATTCAAAATTACTTGACCTCAAATCTTCATGGCTTGTCAAGTTCATATCAATGACCATACTTTCTAGTGACGATATTCTTCCTGCTAATGGTTTCTCTTCCTATGTCTTGTTGTGTCTTTCACTGCTTTCATTCCCGTGACTAAATGATTTCACATATCAATATGATTTCATCCACTATTATGCATATTCTATGAATCATGTCTTTTGTACCTTCCAAGTGTCTCATGAATTCATATTTTCCATATGTCATAAACTTCTCATGAATATTCTACTCAACTACATACAATGTTGACCCATATGTTGATTACAACATATTCTAGTTTACCAAGTTTTCTTCTAAATTTTGCAAATCAGACTCTACATGTCTACAAGAATTTGTACTAAACATGTCCTTTCCTGAATGCATGCCTAGAATCCTCTATACAAAGAATCTATACCACTTTGAAGTTGTCTTTCCAAAAACTGAAAATACTTCTGGATTCTTGAAAGATAGTTCTTTGATATGTAGAGTTACTCCTTAGACTCCCCCTCTTCAATATTCATATTTAATAGGAGTCTCCAAGTTGGATGGATCAGAAAAATACTCACTCTGATACATAGTAGTCTTCCTCTTCATTTGTTGATTCATCATCATCCTCTTTCTAAATTACAACCTCTTCCTCTTTTCCTATGGATTCATCATGATCTCAGACTACTACAAATCCTATGAGTACAATATCAGGGACCTGGTCTTCATTCACCTTTTATTTTTGTTTTTCATTTCTTATCCAAACCTTATTGTATCTGGGATCTTCCTTTTTACTTGCATATTTGTCCTAATCTTGTACTATTTCCAATCCTGAGAGTATGACTTCAGGATGTTATTCATTCATCTGTTTTTCATTTACCTGTTCCTGTTTTCTTTTCCAAACCTTATTATATCTGATATCAATGTTCTCTTTCATTGAAGTATCCATCACTATTATAAAATGATGAGCTATATGTTCATAGTTATGGAATTTGTAACATTCAATATTATATGAAGTCAGATATGCATTTATTTCTTGACCATTTCTTCCATAATATTTGTAATCTACAACTTTAAGTACAAAGTTAGTACAAATAAAATAATGACGATAAAATAAACTTTCATACATGCGAGTGAATGATGTTCTTTGTGATGTAGTCCTTCTGAATTCGTGCCTTGGATGAGCATGATATTCTCTTCTATTGTTTCCTTTACAATGATTGAAGCTTCTTTGATACTTGAAAGTGGAGGGTCTTCTTTGATACTTGTCTCTTATGTAGTTTTCTTCTCGAGTTTTCTTTATTTCTATAATGTTCTTCTTTGAGGGGTCAGATTCTTCCTTCTTAGTAGGGCCTTTGATGACCTCTGCATAACTCTTAGTGTTATCTTCATTCTTTTTTGTAACAACTTGTAACATTTCTCTTCATATTTCTTTACTGATGATGTGGATCTTTCTCTCTCTTCGGTGTTCTTGATAATATTTTCAAATTTAACTCTTAATGTAAAAAATGCTTATTCAAGATTCTCACATTTTTTTTTCTTTCTTCATCATCTAGATCTTCATGAATTCTTCCTTTCTCTTTGCTTCTTCAAGTTGGATCTTCAAGGAGACAATTTCTTCTTCAATCCTTCTTTCCTATTGACTGAATTTTTCTTCAAGTTTATTCAAGTCCTCGGATCTTTCCTTGAGATGGCTAGTTAAAAAAATTTCTCTCTTCTCTGCTTCCTTTCTTTGTGCTAGTATTTCTACTTCCAAATATTGTTTTTCTTCCAACTATATTTTTCATGCTTCATCAATACTTCTTGCTTCTTCTACTTGGACTTTTAGGTTTGTAATCATTTGTTGGACTTCTACAGAGCTGGGATTTTGAGACTCCCTTTTTATCTTGATCAATTCTTCCTTGAGTGACTGGTTTTTATGTATTTCTTTGACCAAATTGTTTTAATCACTAGTTAGGTGTCTCTCATAATATTCTTCTTCTGAATCTATCTGACCTGAAAAAATTCTTTCTTCCCATACTAACCCAACTGGGATAAAGGATACCATTGAGCTATGAAAGTCTGACTGCTCTATATTCACATACCTCCGCAACAATAAATGTTCCAAGACAATGCATTTGTAATTTACCAGGATGATTTTGGTATTTATTTTCATATAGGATTACCTTATCACATTGCGCAAATGATGTGTGTTTGATGTGTCGATCATGCCAATCCTTTTGGAAAGGTTTTTCGATGGTCTATTGAAAATATGTGAGGAATAATTCTTCATCTAGTTTGAATAACTCTACAACCATTTTCATAATTGATTCACCATCCGTCATATGAGTGACTTGTGCAATGTATAATATGGGTATGATAAAATTAGCAAGAACAATAACTTTTCTACCATAAACAAGTTGGAACAGAGTGTACTTTTGTAGTTTCTTAGTAGTATTTCCATAATCCCATAATATAGCAGAGACTTTGTCATCCCAATCCTCACGGTTTGTGAAACAGACCTTAGTCAAGCCCCTTTCCAAAATCTTATTGAACGCCTCAATTGTTCCATTAGACTATGGATTGTAGGTCTTGCTCTTGTGATGTTGAATGATGAACTCATGAGTGAGGGTAGATACAATCTAGTTGATAAAATGATCTCCCTGGTCACTAGTCATACTCTAAGGCACCTCAATTGAGCTATAATATGTTCAAAGATAAACCTGGTCATTGCATTTGCAGAGCAATCCTAAGTTGGTTGCGCTTCAACCCACTATGTAAGGTAGTCAGTTGTAGTGATTATATACCTTTCCTTGGAATGCCAAGTAGGTAGGTTTATGGGCCCAATGAAATAAACAACCCAGTTTTCAAAATATTGGAGAGATCTGACAGGGTGCAAAGGTAGTTCATCTCTGCGCGAGGACTTCCCTAATAAATGGAAAACATCACAATACTGGGAAAATTATGTGGCATATTTGAACATTGTAGGCCACCATAATATATCCTTTAATATCTTATGTGCAATAGCCTTACCACCAATGTGTACACCCACAAATCCACTATTTCACTCCCATAAAATATATGGTCTCTTGTGATCGAGTACACACTATATGAGAATGTTATCTAATCCCAACTTGTACTTTCTTCGAAAATAAGTTTATAATCCACTGCCTCGATGACTAAGTATCTTTTATGAGTTGCGAAATATCCCTCAGTTGTTGTAATGGTCATGAGGAATACGGAAATGTATGACAAATAGTCTGAAATAGCCTCAATGAAAATAAGATATGCATAAGGAAGTTGATCGTCCAGGGCTCTGCCACTCTCACCAGACTCTAACCAAGAGAGGTGATCGGGCCCAACATTCAAATTTCTCGGCTTTACGATAACCTCAAACAAAAATTCCTAAAAAACCAACAACCATCGACATATTCTACCCTCTAGGATAGGTTTGTTAACCAAATACTTTAATGCAGAATGATCAATAAAATCCTTGAAATGAACACCTAACAAATAATGTCTAAATTTTTGTAAAGCATATACCATAGCCAAACCTTCTCGTTCGATGGTAGTATAGTTGCATTCTGCTTGGGAGAGATTTCAACTAGAAAATTAGATAGGATGATCTATATTTCCTTCTCCAGGTTGCATAAGAATATCCCCTAACGTAATGATAGAGGAATCGATATTCACATGGAACTCCATGCCCCAATTGGGGAAAGTAAGAATTGGGGGTGTACTCAACTTTTCCTTCAAGGTGTCAAATTCTTTATTGAAAATTGAATTCCAATAAAATCCTTTGGATTTCTTAAGTAAGTGTTCCAATGGTGTTTTGATACTCATGTATCCCCTGATAAACCGATGGTAATATCGAGTATATATCAGGGTAGTTCACAACTTCTTGAAAAATTTAGGAGGAGGCATATTGAGGATGACTGCAAATTTTGTAGGGTCCATAACACTCCTTCCCTACAAACGATATGGCCAAGAAGATTCCTAATTAGTATACAAAAGATACACTTTTTCAGATTGAGAGAAATCTATAGCTGGAAACATCGATCCAACATTAGCTGCAAGAGACCAATATGATATTTGAGTAGTCTGTATATCGTCCAATCATTGAAATAAAATTCAAGAAATTTATGGATGAAGTCATGGAATGCGACAATAACGATGTGAAAAAATGCTACTGGGGTATTCTTGAGCCCAAATAACATGAAATTGTAAGAAAATGACCCACACTTTGTTGTGAAGATAGTTTTCTTCTTATCCTCTTCTACAATCCTTACCTGGTGATATCCAAAAAATCCATCGTTAAATGAATATGCTTCCCTTCCCATGACCTGATCTAAAACTTCACTAAAAGGAGTAAAAAATGGGTCATGAACACAGGTAGAGTTCAGGATTTGACAGTCAACACAAACCATGATATCCTCCATACCCGTTTTATTCTGAATGACAATAAGGTTGATGCACTCGGCCTCATCCACTGGGAATATCAACCCAGTTGCAATCATGCGATCAATATCATTCTTGACCTTGCCTTTGAATTTGGGGTTCAGACTGTATGGTTGATTCTTAATAGGTTTCGCGTCAGGCTTCAGTTCAATTGTCATTTCTCCTAGATCTCTCTTAATTCCCTTCATCTTCAAGAAGTTGGTGGGGAATAGGTTCTCATATTCCCTCAATAGGGCTTGAATTTTAGTCATGGTCTGTTCATCCCAATAATACCCTATAGAGGCTATCTTGGATGCTCCACACTACCTATATTAACCTTATGCAACTTAAGAGGGTTAGTGTAAGAGCTACTAGATTCAAGAGAAATGGTATCCTGAACAATCCTAGTTCCTCCATATTATTTAAAGGACAAATTCCTAAGGTCTTCTAAATTTTCGCGATCATATAGGGAAGTATAAACCTTACTATAGTACATAGGTAGAAGCACAACATCATGATTTGTTGCCTTGAGATATGGGTGAAATCTAGAACAAAGAAGGTGTTTATGCACATAGAAAACTATAGGGGGATAGGTGGGTTTGAACTTATCTATGAATAACAAGATTTTAATTTGTTGCAATGCTAAAGTGAGTTCAAGGGAATTACCTGTAAAAGAAAAATCCTTGCAAAATTGGCGTTGAAGGAAATCTGAGCAGTGGTTTTTCCTTTGGATTTCTTCATGTATATCAGGCTGTGGGGATTGGCATGAGTGAATGAACAAAATGGTGTACCCAAAAACCCCAAGGAAGCGGATGTCCATACTCTATCACAATGCACAAAATGCTCCTGTGGATATGAAGATCCATCGTATGTGTCGAGAGTAAGAATCAGAGTCTTAAGTTTCTAGTCTTTATTTCCTTGACTAACTTGGGAAGGAGGGATAAATCAATGCTGCAGGAAAAGCCTGATATCCTCCTATGAAGGCAATTTAATTTTGTGGGTGGCCCACTAGTGAGCTGGGGAGGATCACAAAGCGATATCAAGTGATGAAATCCTTTATTCCACCCCAACTTTTTCTTCCATTTTGATCAGAAAAGTATGTAAATCAGAGATACCATCATATACTTTATGCTCGTGGATTTCAGTTCCAATCCACCTAGCTTCTCAAATAGTTGTGCATCATCTTGAGAAATTTTTGTATTTTCCATGCAACTAGTTTTCTAAAGAAACCTCTGAATCTTCCCTGACAGACTGAATACTTCACCAATTGACTGAACCATCCATTGTAGGATTAAGGTAATATGCACAGTTTCCTTTAGTCACAATATACAGATGATCCAATAAATCAGGTTCCATGTTGTCTTTTGAGAGTTCAGTGTATTTTGGTCCTAGGAAGGAATCTAAAGGTTTAACCACTTTCATACCATCTACTTTGAAGGTCATGGATTCCTTCTCCAGGTTGATCACAACATAATTGTCGTATGCCTAGTCAATTCCAAGCAAGGATGGATATGGATCCTTATCCTCCATGATATCAAAGACCTCAAAGTCAACAATAATATTGAATCGGACTATGTCTACTTCCACATTTTACATCCTCTCTATTGGGTAAATACAATATCGGTTCACCATGCGCAATTGAATTGGATAATAGACTAACATGGTTTTCCCCATAGATTCCCACATTTTCTTTGGTAGGATATTAACATATGGGCCCAAATACAACATGGAATCATTAATTGAATAACCATCAATATGGTAATTTAGTCTGAACTCGCATCCCTACCCCTTCTTCTATATTTGTATTTGGATTTCATTCCTCTCGGGAAAATTAACAGCTATATATCCCTCTACATTTCTCTCAACTCCCAGAGCTATGCTAATGGTGTTCCACAATGTTTGGGTAAGGTGTTCATCATTTAGGATATCATAAAATAGTTGCAACCATAAGGAAATAGTGTTGTTTGACTCATATGATGGTTCCTTGGATGGGACCAAATTTTCCACAACTTGACAGGGAGGGGTATAGCTTGGATTCACAACTTTTGGTATCGTGGAGCTAGATATCCGGCGGAAAAATTCTACTACATTCTAAAAAAATTCCTTTTGTTATGTAGGATAATATGGGGGTTCATGAACTACCTTTTGAATATAAGATTTATTAATATTTTCAACATCGACATCGGTCTTTGTGCCTTCCCCTGTTATAACATGAATGTTGGACTGCCTCTCTTATGTAATTGGCCTAGGTTTTGAGTTTATCAAATTGGCTCCCCTTTGCCTTGCATGATATTCCCATCATGCAATTAGGTCAGGACATTTCTCAATAACATGGGTATTGTTTTGGTAGTGTGCACACTGTTGGAGCCGCCTTTTTTTTTTAGCCTTTTTTAATTTTTATATCTTAATGCTTGAAATCGAAATATGGTTTTTGTATTTTCCTTTCTTTTCCCCAAAATCTCAAAAGTCTCATCGCACAAGAAGCGATGGTTGTCATACTATTAAGGGAATATTTATTTTTTAATCGTTTAAACGAGTCTCTACTTTTTAACCTCGGGATGTCACATGTCGGAAGTTATAGATCACATAGTTTACAAGTCCCGAGGGGCGAAACGACGAAATAGTTTTAAAAAGTTTACCCAGATCAGTACCGAGAGTAAAGATACTTTAAACCACAGCTAAGCATCATCGGGATTTCGTGTCTCGGTGTTTTATAGCTCCAAAAGTCTTACCGTCATAACCTCGACAGACGAAACCACGAGTTTCTTGTTTTAGTAACCCAGGTTAATGTTAAAGGTAAAAAATCTTAACCGCGGTTAAGCTCTCTCGAGAATTTGCAACTCGGCATGTTTTCCCTCAAAAAAATATACCTTCAAAGCATCGAGTCGTGAAGTCGCGATAAAAATAGAAACGTGATTAATTAAACACTTAATCTGGTTTTATCCTCCAATTTAATTAGATCATATCATTGCGATCTTGCGATTTCGCAACTCAGCATACGCGCCTCCCAGAAGCTATACCCTCGAAGCCCCGGGTCGCGAAGTCACGATATAAATAACAACGTAATTAATTAAACGCCTAATCATGGTTACATTTTTTATTAACCAAAGCTAATTATCGCAACCTCGGGTTTTAGAGGTTTAAAGGGTTAAAGTGAAATCTCTCGATGAGGCGAATGCCGAAAGATTGATTAACATTTAAAAAGGCTTGATTAATTAAGCTAAGCTAGCATTGCCAATGTTTTAAATATGAAAATTAATATGCACAGTCGACGAGGCAATTTTAAACTTTCCTTGCGCCAACTTGCATTACGAACTGTCAAAATCTAGGACATTAATTGGAAATGAGGCGAATCGACAAGTAAAGATTTGGTTTTTTATTGCTAAATTTATATTTAAGAACGATTTGACTATTCTGTTCCTAAGGATGACCTAGTTTTAAATGGTCGAAGGCATGGATCTTTTATTTGTTGTCACAAATTTCATTTCTATTCTACGCAGAGCAAACCTTTCTCGAGTGAACTAATTTATGTATGTATACATATTGTTATCGCAGGAGAGATAAAGTAGAATTCCCCTCCATGGCCCCGCAAAAAGCGTCTAAAGCCGCTGTTGAGGTTTCAGGACAAGGTTCAGACAACGTTACTGATACTTCACCTCAAAGTGTCGACTCTATCAGGACCTAGTCGTATATTTATGAGGTTCTATAGTCCGAATTGGTAGATGTTTCGGATGATTCTAGTGACAATGAAAAAGATGACCTGATCACCAAATATAAGATTGTCGTCCAGGCTCAAATGCATAAAGTAGCGTCTAGGTCACGTCTGCTCCCTTACTATGATATGGTCCGATGGGAATTAGACCATGTAGATATACCAACCAGAACCATCGTCAACGAGCAGAGAGTCACTATTGGAACTTTCAGACCCGAATAATTACAGGTTATGTACAAGTTTCCCACTGTGTCAGACTTAGTATACAATGCCAAATTCCTGGAAAATTTTAAACAGAAGGAATGTGTGCAATACGACAAGAGTATGTCCAGTTTAATCAAAGATTGGGTTTCACACCCTGCGAAGTTCAGGGCGGACAATAATGGTATATATTCAATATCTTCTCTGGAACCACAGTTTAAATATGTAGCTATGATGACCTACAGATTATATGGGAGAGATGACACCACACATTTTTTCCTTCAGTGGGTGCCTCTAATCCATTCAGTCACCAAAGGTTGTTCCTTCGACTGGGCTAAACTACTGTCTGATAGTTTGACCAGTCGAGTTACAGAGTATCGAGAGAAGAAGGAGAGCAGAAAGATCGCTTCATTATTTATGTCTGCGTATATCATGGACGCCGTGTGTTTTCTGACGCCTTTTCCCTTAATGAGTTGGAGCTGGACTCCATCAGAAGCTGAACCCATCCACATCTACCATTCAAAGCTGTGGGAAGACAAAGATTCATATTTTGTAGAAATCTTTAACTGGGTAATGGTACCCTTGCACATCACGATGTTTGACCACCTGCTACCCAGGATCTCAGTATCATGGTAAATCTGAGCAGCATAGCCGATTGGTACGTGGAAGCAGAATTTTCATATCTCAGGGTTTTCGGCACTTCTGTTCCTCCAAATGCCTTACCACTATTCATACCCAATAAGCTAGCCTATCATGAGATTTCCAGGAAAATCGTAATCAGTGGCGTAAGTAAGGAACTTAAGGGATATTCTAAGAACTTATGGCCACATTTTCCTATTCATTTAAATTCCTATTCTTTGTTAGATTTCGGGCATGCTAAAGCTGAGGCAACAACCCTGGAAGACCTGAAATTGGTTCATGTTGAATTCAAGAAGCATGATCCACATAGGGTCGTAAGTAACCACTTAGCCAAGTGCAGGCTTAAAAGGTTTGAGCATGAAAATTCACCCTCAGATGACATTTTCCGAGGCACGAGATCTTATGATGAGGTTTTGGCATGGATACAAGCCCTGGCACCTGAAGAAAGGGCCGATGTTTTAAAATTCCAAGAGAATCGACGGAGTTGTCTTCCCCCAATATTGCGTGGTAAGAATCCAATAACAACATAGGTACAGTGAAAAGAAGCTGAAGGCTCAAAAGATTCAGCACCTAGACAAGAACAACACCAGGACAAGGAAGATCAAACTAGGAGCCCGAAACCAGAAATGAAAACTCCTGATCTGCCGAAAAAGAAGACTCCAGTTGCCACTCTAGGCCAATAAACTAAGCAAATCGGAGATCCCATCACCTCCATTAATCCCTTACAGTCAACTCAATGGAACATGGACGCAGGGTGGATTTTCAATGAAGAATTGAGACCTATAAGGATGGAAGAGCTCCCTCCAAATGAGTTCTTTTTTGATAAAAAGAGAAAATCTATGGTAAAAAGAGAATTCTATCAAGAAGCAGGATTAACGGCCAAGAAATTTAAGGTGTTGACCGACGGGAAAGATAAGAAGAAAGTAGATTTTGCGACAGAAATAGCCGGGACATTAGGGGCATTTTCTACGACAAACCAATTTTCAGTCGAGGTTTTGAAAAACCAGTTGAAGAAAAAGAATCGCCTCATCAAAACCTTAGAAGCTAAACTAGCCACAGTAGAGGAAGCTTCCTAGGACCAGGTGAACATAGGAATAGAACAAGCAAGAATGGCTTACAAAAAGGAAATCGAGCTGCTCAAAGCTAAGCTTGAACAAGCAGAGCTGGTAGCTCAGACCAGTCAAATACAGGTAGGCTAGCAAAGAGACTTGATAGGGAAGCTACAGGTTAGATTAGAGTTCGCCAAAAGCTAAGTTATAAATATCAGGATATTCCAGTCCCAGGCTATGGAGATTCGAAGCAGAGTTTTTGCAGCTCAGGGAAGTTTACTTGCCAAGGTAGAGACAATTCGGGACAACTGCCTGCTTATTTATCAAGCATTGGAAAACTTATATATCAGGGAGAGAGAAGCTAGAGCAGCTCGGGTCGCATTTCAAGAGGCTGTAATAGCTACAACAAATAGGGGATTGGCAAATAGTTCCGAGTTTTCCATTTTGGAACAGACCCGAGGTAATATTTTGTTGAAAGAATGGGAATGAAACATATCATAAAGAAAATTGAAAGACAGGAGGGTAAGGAAATCATATGAAGAGGCCTTCAGTTCTATAGATGGAAATCTATTAGGCATTGATAGTGAGAGCAATGTTGAGACAGTGAGCCAAATGAATATAGCGAAACTCTCACTTGATATAAATGAGAAAGAAGAAAGATATTCAGTCGAAGCCTCACAAGTAACTCTGGCATACATAGTTCAAATAGATAAATGGATTATTAAACCAAGTGTGGGATTATGCACTATCGACACCCTAGACTGACAGATGGAAGAAAGGTTGCCACAAATTAGTTAGAGATTGTTATACTTTTGAGGCCAATTGTCAAGAGGAACCTTCTAGGTTGATATCTTGGTTGGTGGAAAAATGTGTCACTTTTACCGAGCATGCAAAGGGGCAGGCTTCTGGTACCAAATAGATACAGAGATAAAGAAATGAAACGATTGATCTCCTTCTTGTTGTAACTGAAAATCCTGAAACGATTGAGATTCCATCATATGTAAATCTGAATAAATATACAATAGAAGGAAGGAAGAGAGTCTGGACCTTTTTGGGTCGATTGTAATAGAGATTTTTCTCCCTCGAGAGTTAATATAAATCAAATCCGAAGATTCTCGATTCCGTCACGACTGTGTTATGAGTTTGTTTCCTTATATTTCATATTTCATTTCATTTCATATATGTATCTGATGAATGCTTCGCTATAATTTACTACAACCTCTACTATAGTGAATAAATTTTAGTTTTTTATATTGTTTACCGTTTTTCCTCTATACCGGCTATCAGCAGGTATAAGACCAGTGAACATTTTAGATTTCTATATATATTTTATGCTTCATCAGGTTATCTCTTTATCTTTTTCTTATTCTGTTTATAAGTGAGATTCTCCCTTGATAGGAGCCTTACATGATAGACAACTTAATGTTTTCTTACACCTTATACACATTTATTAAAATATAACTCAGTTACGGGAAAGGGCCTTTGGTTTGCACCCTGTTTTCACTACTGGAGATATAAACTCTCCTTTATACGACCGAAATCGAGACAACATCTAAAAAAGTATTGAGATTTTATTATCATTTTGTTCCTCCATGACTGTCCCTGTGACAAGACAACCTAATATCCAGCTCGGACTATCAGATCAAACACATATTTCCTTGAATCTTTTTGATACTATAATTAAAACAACCACTACCCGAGTGGAACTGGAACGTTCATGGGAAGCAATTGAAAGAGACATAAACATCCAGTAACAGTTGGAAGCTAGACAACAACCTAGAAATTGACCCTAGCTTCCCTTGCCGAAGGTTGACATTTCTTCCTTCTCTACCCCTTACTCAATTTCAGATGCCTAGACACTGTACTTTTAAGCCTTAAGTACAGAATCTGGAACAACATCTTTTTGGCGCCGTTGCCGGGGACCGAAGTTACGAAATCTTTTTCCCTGGGAAAACAACATTTTTTGCTGAAAGTGCCACCCTTTGATAGTGAACAAAGAGTGCACACCTTTTAAAGGCTTTCCAATCTTTCACTTGGCGACTCCATGATTAATAAGCTGGCATCTAGATGAAGGAATACCAAGAAAAACCCGGATGGTAAACAGACCACACCCGTTGGTTCTCCTGATTACATCTCTTGCAAGTCCGAAGAGCCAATCCCTCGCATCCCTTACCAATCATCCTCAGATGTTTCGCCCCACGAAGAAAAAAAAGATTCACTTTTAATATTCCAAAACCCCCTTTACAACTTTCCACTAATAACGATGGCAGCCGCCGGAGGGGGAGGTGGAGGGGTTGTCGGAGGAGGAGGTGGAGGTGCTCCTGGGAGAGGAGCTGGAGGATAAGGGCCTGCCCCCCCTCCCAGAGTGTTTGCTAAAGTGGCAGGAAGATATGCTCCTTTGGTATTGCCCATTCCTCTGCATGACCTTCCCGAAAACTATATAAAACATTTGCCAAAAATCACTGGGGAAGGAGATCTGACCGCAGTCGAACACATGAATTTCTTTGATCAATTCACAGACATCCTAGGTCTTGAACATGAAGATGTGTATTCGAGGATTTTTGTCCAAACCTTCAAAGGTCAGGTCCGAACTTGGTTTTAAAGTCTATTTGCATGATCTATCTTGTCCTATGATGCCTTGAAAGATGCTTTCCTTAGACAATGGGGCGAAAGAAAGGACCACCTATACTATTTAACCGAGTTTGGGTCTTTAAGAAAAAAGAATTTAGAAACAATTATGGAGTTTATTCAAAGATTCAACAAGCTGTATAACAAAATCCCAGCTGAGGTTAAACCGTCCCAACCCGCAGCCTAAGTAACTTTCATGGGGGCTTTTGAACCATATTTTGCACTTCTTTTATGAGAAATAAGGGGAGCTACTCTAAACTGAATGTAAGATGACGCTGTAGAAATTGATTCAAATATGATGGCTTCTGGTAAGTTAAAAGCTAAAGTAGAAGCGAGAAACCGAGAAACTAGATGCTTTAGAGAACAAGCAAGGTCGCCAGGGTCTAATAGATACACATATGACAAAGTAGATGATATGGCCAACGTAATTAAGGAACTGTCTAATAAGATATCCAGAATGGAGCTAGAACAAGCCAAAGCTGATTCTTTCACCAAAAAGGATTTCAGGAGGAACCCCACTCCCCCAAACCAACAAAGGCAGATAAAAAACGAAGATCAGAAAATACAAACTCCCCTAAAGAACGAAAATTTTATAGGAGGGAATGATCTCCAAGATTTCGTAGATTTAGAGGATGATGTCACGAACCTGGGTGATGACTACACACAACCTTATCTGACTAGAGAGGATTATGAAAAATCTCTAAACACTCAACAATCGTCTATTAAGGGTGAAGAAAGAGATAATACTGACCTTTGTAGTTATCAAGAAGAAACCGATATAATAATGGTTGAGGTCCAACCTAAGTATAACTTGAGATCTAAGAATAAGCCCATCTCAACTACTCAACCTAAGAAAATTCTCCCAAGAGGTCAAACTTATGAGCCTACCCCAGAAGAAACCATGTTACCTAACAACAAAGCAAAAGTAGTAAACGTGCAAGAACCTGAAGTGGAAAAGGTTGAGACTAAAACACAGGAAACCGAAGCAGCTAATACAAATACACCTTTAACCAAGATCATGAGTAATAAGGCAGTCCATACAAAAAAGTTGGAAAAGAAGGATTCAGAAGTCCCAACTAGAGAAACAGACAAGGTGAGCGGAGTTTTCAGTTTCGAAAATGAGATAAGTAAAATTAAGACACCAATCCCTCTGGTAGAGTTAGTGAAAAACCTAGTTTATCAAAAGAAGATTACCAAAGTGATAGGCGTTTCAGAGCTAGAAAGCCAATCTGATGTTTTAAACCTGGAAGATGATAAGCCCAACATCACTTTTGGTCCACATTTTGAAGGAGCCAAAGACATTGTTGCTCCCTTTTATATCACCTTAAACGTGTACGATCAACTGCTACATAATTGCATGCTAGACTCCGGAGCCTCACATAACGTGATGCCTAAAATTATTATGGAAAGATTGGGTCTCCAGATCACCAGACCTTACGGAGATATTTACTCATTTGATTTGAGAAAAGTTAAGTGTATGGGAATGATAAAGGATTTAGTAGTCACCCTAGCATAGGTCCCAGTTAAGAGCATCTTGATGGATGTGGTCATTGCTGATATTCCCCCCAAGTACGGCTTACTGTTGTCTAGGTCATGGGGAGCCAAGCTGGGGGGTTCTCTTCAACTGGATATGACGTACGCCATGATTCCTGTGTTTGGTGGGCAATTTACTCAGTTTTACAGGGAGACAAGGTTAGCATATACAGTAAGTGACCCTCAAAATCCGAACAATTTCCCTATTTACATTGCAGATCAAGATTTAGGAAATTTTATTTTATCTTTTGACGATGGTTTATATGGTTACACAAAGGAAAACGATATAGAGCATGAAGAGTCAGGTTAGATGACCGAGGATATGTGTAGCACCAGTATCTGGAAACTATTTTTTGATGGTGCCTTGTCATGCGAAGGGGCTGGTGCAGGAGTGATTTTTGTGGCACCTGAAGAAAGGTTCGTTGTCCCTTTTTCTTACAGACTACAATGGGATATAGATTATACTAACAGTGTATGTGAATACGAAGCCTTGGTCTTAGGATTAGAGGCTGCCAAGAGGCTAAAAATAAAAAACCTAGAGGTATACAGAGATGCGGAGTTGATAGTCAAACAAATAAATCGCCAATACCAAGCCAAGCATCCCAGATTAAGATCATACATAAATTGTTCCTGGGATCTGATGGAAAACTTTTTCTTGTCTGTAATTGTCCACTTCATCCCACACACAAAAAACTTACAAGCTTCTGCATTAGCTAAAGCAGCTTCAACTTTCACTCCTCCTACAACCTTTAAATTGAAGTATCACATAGAGATAAGACACAGACCATCTATATCGGATAATATCCAGCACTGGCAGGTTTTTGAGGATGATGAACAAATTAAGAATTTTCTTGAAGCAGTAGGTGAATTTTCCGAAACTCACATAGATCAAGAAAATCAGAATGACCATATATGGATCATGTAAGAATGGGAGGACCCTCAAGATTTCCAAGACAAAATCGCAAATCATCACATGCTGGTCCTAAAAAATAACCAGATTCTGAAAGGACTGATCCCTCTGGAAAGACTGTTTGATCAGAACGACATACCTGTAAAATCTACCTTACAACCCCAACCAGAAGAGGTTGAGGACTGTGACATAGGAACTAAAGAAGAGTCTAGGATGGTTAAAATATATAAACTCCTCCCCCCTGAAATAAAAGGCAAGTATAAGGACCTACTCAGACAATTTAAAGACGTTTTCTCCTGGTCTTATGACGAGTTAAGAACCTACGACACTACCGTGATCGATCATAAGATACCTCTAAAGCCTGGGGTCAAACCCTTTAGACAAAATCTTAGGCAAATCAACCCCATTTTATTGCTTGTGGTCGAGAGAGAAGTGAAGAAGCTTTTAGAGGCAAAAATTATAGTACCTCTAAGATATTCCGACTGGGTGGAAAACTTGGTCCCGGTCAGAAAAAAGAGTGGGGAAATTAGACTATGCGTGGATTTCAGAAATATAAATAAGTCCTCTCTTAAAGACAACTATCGGCTGCCTAAAATGGATCACGTGCTAGAAAAGGTAGTTGGGTCGAACAGAATGTCAATGATTGACGGTTTCTCTAGATATAATCAAATTTCCATGAATGAATAAGATAAAGAAAAAATAACTTTTACTACCCCTTGGGGTACGTTCATGTATGATAAAATGCCTTTCGGTTTGATGAATGCAGGAGCCACGTTCCAATGTTCTATGGACATCGCTTTCATCGGAGAGAGGGATAAGTTTGTAGTCATCTATCTCGATGATTTAACGGTTTTCTCCAAATCCGACGAAGAGCATTTGGTACATCTTAAACAAACATTCAAAAAATGTCGCAGGTTTGGTCTGTCCTTAAATCCCAAGAAATCACACTTCGCCATGTAAGAAGGTAAAATTTTGGGTCATATTGTATCTAAGGATGGAATTAAGATTGATCCTAAGAGGGTTGAAGTGATAGACACTATAAACATTCCTAGAAATGTAAAAGAAATTCAATCTTTCTTAGGAAAAATAATTTTTTTACGAAGATTTAT